>ML861226.1:9308-24288 GCA_009831015.1 Picea engelmannii | reverse complement strand
ATTATAATAAACTCATTAATTCACTTTATTATTTACCTTTTAAAATCTTTTAAACCACTTTGACTACATTGACCTTTTGGGGCTTCTAGATGACATATGAGGGTCCTCCAACTTCATAAGGCCATAATTCTCAAACTGTGAGGCGTTATGTGACGTTCCACATACCACCAGAAATGGAATGGCATTTACTATCCATATATAATATTATTATCTGAAAATACACCATAACTCATATTGTTATCCATCAAACAATCTTGGGTCCATTACCCAAACCTGGGGTCTCCAACTTCTCATGGCCATAACTCTCTAACCGTGAGGAGTTATGTGACATTCCACATACCACCAGAAATGGAATGACAATAAATATCCATCTAGGATAGTTTACCTAACAAATTCATTGTCCTTCATCTCATTATTCCACAATTAAGCATGGGTTCTCTTGCTCCGCAAAGTGTCTTCCCGTGAGCGATTTCACCATAAGGGGACCACTTTGGATTTCATCCATATTTACTTCTAATCAACCATGACAAGACAATAATGAGTCATCTTTACATCAAACAATATTGGGTCCATTACCCAAAACTTTGTGATGTGTGGCTTTCTTCAAGGGTTGACATCAATGACAACCAACCTTAATCAACAATCTCCCCCTTTGACATTGATAGAAACACTCTGATGCAATACTGAAATCATATCACTCATGCTCCCCCTGTAACCATGCCTCTTTCCTCTATATCTGATAAATTTTCCTTTGTCCTCTGCATTTGATAAATATTCTCCCCCTGGAACCATGCCTCTGTCCTCTTCATCTGATAAATCTCTCCCCCTTTGTCATCAATGGCAAAGGTATCTTTCCATCTGGGGTTTCTCCCCCTGAATGAAATGTCCTCTTATGGTGCTTCCTCGTGTACATATAAGACATATAAGATAAACATTCAAAAATCATTCAAAAAGAATTCATTTTGGAGTAGAAATAACTCCAATTCTTTGGCAAAGATATTCAAAGGCTTCCCATGGAAGTGGTTTTGTAAAGATGTCAGCCACTTGTTCTTTTGTGCCCACATACTCAACTCTACAACCTATTCCTGTAGAAAGTGATACTTGATTGGAATGTGCTTCGTCTTGGAGTGCATCACCGAGTTTTTTGAGATATTGGTGACACTTGTATTATCACAATATATTGGAATGGGCTCACGATACTCAACCTGTATATATGTCAAAGTTTGTTTCATCCAAAGAACCTGTGTACAACATGTTGTTGTTGCAATATACTCTACCTCGGTTGTAGATAGAGATATTGATGATTGTTTCTTGCTTAGCCATGATACCAAACACTCACCTAAGTAGAACGTTGCTCCATTGGTGCTTCGTCGGTCATCAATACAACCTGCCCAATCTGCATCTATGTAGGCAATACATGATAGATCTTTTCCTTTTGGATACCATAATCCAAACTCTTTTGTTCCTTTGAGATATCTGAAAATCCTCTTTACTGCTAATACATGTGATTCCTTTGGTGCTTCTTGAAATCATGCCACCTATCCAAATGCTTTCATTACATCTGGTCTGGATGCTATTACATATAGTAGGTTGTCAATCATTGACCTATATTGCCTCTGATTTGTAGACTTTGAATCATCATCTTTGCACAAATTACAACTAGTTTTCATGGGAGTGATAACTAGTTTGCAATCTTCCATTTTGAACCTCTTTAGCATTTCTCTGATATACTTGGTTTGAGAAATAAAAATTCATTGGTTGCTTTGACGTATCTGAAGTCATAGAAAGAAGGATAGTTCTCTAAGTAACGACATTTCAAATTCATTCTGCATGTCTTTTACAAATTTATGTCTTAAACTGTCATCATCACTACCAAAAATAATATCATCAACATAAACTTCAATTAATAAAATATTACCTTGACTTAACTTGATGTAGAGGTCGTTGTTTGGACTTTCTTTTCTGAACTCTACCTTCTGCAGATACTTATCTAGTCTGGAGTACCATGCTCTAGGATCCTTTTTTAGACCATACAAGGCCTTCTTTAATTTATATGTATAGTTTGTGTTCTCTGACAACTGAAATCCTTCTGGTTGTTCAATGTAGACTTCTTCTTCAAGTTCCCCATTCTGAAAAGATGATTTTACGTCCATATAATATACTTTAACATTTTTGGAGCATGCATAAGCTAAAAGTAAACAGATTGTTTCCATTCTGGCAACTGGGGCAAATGTATCTTCAAAGTCGATTCCTTCAATCTATGCATATCCTTTACATACCAATCTATCTTTGTTCCTTGTAATCTGTCCATCTTCATTCAATTTATTCCTGAAAACCCATTTTGTGCCGATCACATTCTTATTCTTTGGTCTTGGAACCAATTCCCAAGTGTCCTTTTTCTCTATTTGATCCAATTCTTCATCCATGGCCTTATTCCAAAATTTATCCTTGTTGGATTCTTAAAAATAGTTTGGTTCAATTGTAGATAAGAGTGCTAGGTGTGTTTGTTCTGGTGAACGGATTTTTCTTCTAGTCTTAACTCCTGCATCTTTGTTTCCAATAATCTGATCTGAAGGATGATTGTTTTGTACTTGTTTGCTAGGTGTCTTTGGAGTTAATTTCTGAACTTGCTTTTATGCTTCTATCAGATTCTCTTCATCTTCATCTTCCTCTTCTACTTCTTTTTCATCTTCTTCTTCGAAAAGTTGTTCCATTGATTTGTTTTCTTCTTCCTTTGATTCTGGTCTACCTGTTTCCTTAATTGTTACGTTGATGCTTTCCACAACTTTTTTCAATCTTAGATTGTAACACTTGTATGATTTCCTTGTACTTGAGTAACCAAAAATTATTCCTTTGTCCACACGAGAGTCAAACTTTCCCATTCTGTCATCTTATCTTTTGATGTAGCATTTGCTTCCAAAAAATATGAAGTGCTTCACATTTGTCAGTCTTCCTTGCCATAGCTCGTAGGGAGTTTTATCAGTGTTGTTTATGATCATTACTCTGTTTTGAATGTGAACTGTTGTATGAACTTCCTGTGTCCAAAATATATCTGTGAATTTGGAATCCATTAGCATTGTTTGAGCCATTTCTTGTACTATCCTGTTCTTTCTTTCAACAACTCCATTTTGTTGAGGTGTCTAAAGAATTGCCTTTTTATTCCATGATTGCTATAGTAGTCCATAAATTCCTTTGAAGTGAACTCTCCTCCATGATCATATATCAAACATTTGATTCTTGAATCCATCTCATTTTCAACCATTTCCTTGTAGATCTTGAAGTTTTCAAAAGCTTCTAACTTGTTCTTGAGAAAGTAAACTGTAGTCATTCTTGTATAATCATCAACTAATAACATAAATTATTTTTCACCTTTTAAGCCCTTTGTTGTAGTTGGTCCAAATAGATCAGTGTGCACAATTTCTAGTGGTCTTGTTGTTGAATATTCCTTTGATTTGAACCTGGTCTTTGTTTGCTTTCCTTGTTGACAATGCTTGCATAAAGTGTTGGTTGGTTTTCTAATCTGGGGCATTTCTATGATTGTTTCTCTTTTGCTAACTTTGACAAGGTTATCAAAATGCATGTGACCCATTCTTCTATGCCATAGCCAACTTTCATCTTCCTTTCCTAGACAACACTTTTCATTTCCAATTTCACTTAACACATATATGTTGTTTGAAGTTCTTGCAGATGTACCGACCAATTTCCTTGAACCTTCTTTTCTTATCTCACACTTTTTTGAATCGAAAGTAAGTTTATGACCTTGGTCACACATTTGACTCACACTTAGAATATTATGTTCCATATCTTCTACCAGTAGAACATTTTGTTCCTTTTCATTCTTGTTCCCAATTCACACTGTGACTTCTCCAATGATTTTGGATGAATTATCATTTCCGAAGGAGACCGATCCTTTTTTTTCTTTTCGTAATGTAATAAATTTGTCTTTATCACCTATCATGTGTTTTGAACATCCATTGTCAACATACCAACCGTGTTTCTTCTGCTTAGCTTGCAGAGCGATTGTGCATTCTTCATTGTTATACTGATCTTTCTTTCTTATCCATGTCATTTTCTGAGGTTCTTGTCTGTGACTTTTGTTATTCTGTTGAGGTTCTTTAGGAGGGACTGCCATTCTGCAAACTTTGGCCATGTGTCCAAAATTGTTACATTTGTAACATTCCACTTTAGTGCTCAAAGATTCAAACCTGTTGTAACTTTTTCTTTGTGTGTCACTAGGTCTCCTTGAATAATCCCTTTGTGTATAACTCTCAAAGTTGTTACTATTCTTGTTGTTAGCTCTGCAATTCACATCTTTATGTCCAAAATTATTACATGCATAACATAAACAAAAAAATATAGTTTGATACATGGGAGTTGAATATATTTTGAAAGGAGGTGCTCTTATGGATCCTTCTTCTTCTTGAGGCCTATTTGTCTGTTGTTGATTCTAAAATCTGAATCTTCTTGGTGGAGGAGTGTCCCTGTTGTTATCACTCCAGGAAACTCTCCTAGGCTGTAAGTTGGAGATGCCTGGTAACTAACTCTTTTTGGAGATATTTTCTTAATATTTGATATGATTTGTGCATCAAGATGAATATCTAGGGGCTGGACTGTGTTTTCAAGACTGTCTAGAAATACAAAATCTCACAAGGCCTTCTAGCCATGCAGTCAGACAAAGTTTGATTAAATGGGGGAAGAAAGCAGCTATTACACCAGATTATACTTCATACCAACAAGCACAAGGGGTTTAATAACCAAAGAAATAGCTTATGATCGTCAACTAAAACAATTAACTAGTGAGATGACAGTCACTGTAAATTGAATGAGCATCAGCAAAGAACTTTCACTCATAAACTATAAGAAAACAGAGAAGGAAAATCTGACCACACAACTGAAGGAAGCTTGAAAATTTTTCATATAATAAGAATAAGTCTATTGGTTACAGAGACAACATCATAGTACCCAAAATCGAACCCCTTCTTAGTCTTCATAATGTAGCTTTATAGCCTTTACAAGATGTTCTCAGATCCTAAAAATATGGATCTGTTTTGCTAAAAACAGTAAAGAAAACTAATTTACATAAATGTAGAGATAAATCCTCAAAATGAGGGTGATCTTCATGTGCTGGTCCAATATCTGTTCGAACAGTTGGTGAAGTGATGACTAGCCTTCCAAGGCTCCTCCATTTGGTATAATAAAGATTACAAATTCAAATTTGATGAGCTGTTCTATTCATTCCTAATACTCTACCTTCAGAAATGGTCAAAACTTAACCAAAGACTCCTCTTTTGACTTGTCTTTCCCAAAATAGCCTTTGGATTTGATGGAATAATCCACCACCTGTCTAGTCCAAAAGATTTCATCTGCTTTTAGTTCAAAAATTCCAGATCTGGGCGAAAATTGTAACATTCTGGCCGTTACAGGATTTCCACAGCGCATAGCCCGTAAAAAACGCTCCTGCGCTGTTGAAAGTCGCCACTTTCAACAGCTAACGGGTCATAAAATAACGATTTGCGCTGTTGAAAGCGGGCAGATTTTCAAAATCGAATTTCTCGGTCATAGAAAATCCATTTTTCATGTATGAATAGTCGATCGACATCTAGAGAATCTAAGCTATCCAATGGTGTTTTCAGACCTTCATTTGGAGCTCGGGAAGGGATTTAAAAGTTCCCTGCAAGTTTAAGTATCATTCTTTCCATTTGCAATTCAAAACTCTAAATGGTCCTTTGTGAACAATGTTTGATATGGAACCAAAGATTTGATTTGATGTTGCCAACCCAGGAGTACAGCCTCTGTACCTGCATCACCGAACTCGAATTTGCCATCCCGGATGTCATGAGTGTTGAGCGTGGGTTCTGGGCCGGACTCGAATTACAGTCCTATTCTGACATGCATAATTGAGTTTCTATCATTTCCCACTCTCATCAGCGCATACTTTGGATTTGCCTGACGTGGGATGATCATATCATCATTACCTTCAAACGTGGATATCACACACGTGATTCCCGCTTTCTTCAACAACGACCCATGGAAAACGCCTCTGTCAACTATTCGCTTGCCACTTTCACCAGCGCGCGACTCTGTGGAAAATCCATGTTAGCTGCAGAAAGTATGCACTTTCAACAGCGCACCAATATTTAAAAAACACTCCTTAGTTGTGGAAAGTATGCGCTTTCAACAGCGTGTGACCTTTCAAACACTGCTCCATAGCTGCGGAAAGTATGTACTTTCAACAGCGCGCCACCCGCGACTTGGTTTTCGGACCTTTTGAAATTCACCACTTTCAACAGTGCATCGACTAATGAAAAGTGCTCCTTAGCTGATGAAAGTCGCCGCTTTCCACAGCTAACACTCAACTTTTGGACACACGTTAGCTGTTGAAAGTGAATTATGCAAATTTTGAAAAGAAGACTTTATGGATCATATTATTTTCTAAGACAAAAACCAAGACCTAAGTTTTGCAGCTAAAAAGACTCAAAAATGAATTGAGGCAACTGTCGATAGCCATGTTATCCACCACAAAACTCGACCAAAAGGACAATTTTATTTTGGGAGATAACACCTGTAATCTTCCTTGTATATATTCCTATCCTCTTTGATTGTTTATGCATAGCTCTTTTGATTTGTTTATTTCTCTGTTGTTTTAGAGCTTGATCCCTTTTCTGTCTGATTGTATCCAAGTCTGGACTTGTCAAGATGAGATTTTTTACTGTTGATAATGTCATCCAGAACTTTTGAGCTATTCTACATATTTTTCTTTTGAATATCATTTCTTAGTGTGACAACCTCTTCTTCCAAGTTTCCAATGATCTTGTCCTTTTCTTCTAGTTGTTCTTTGAGTGCTTCTTCAATTCTTTTATGATGCAGACCTATCATCCCTCGGGTTGATATCTGCTCACAGGATCATTCTTTATCTCCCTCGAGCAGAATCGGCTCTTTAGATTCCCTGCTAGAATCACAAATTTTCGATACATAGGTCCTTTCAGAAGCTCTCCTGTGCAAACAACACTAGGCACAAGCTCTACCCTTTCGTGCGACCACAGTGCTATGCCCAAGGCCCAATTCCAAAGGCACTTGTCGCAACTCGCGATCTTGCAAGTTTGTGAATCGAAACTCCCGACGACTCCTTTCCAATCCTGCGAGACCGGAAATCATGAAACAATTATGGCTCCTTTCTGTCAGCGCCTTCGCGCATGACCACCGGCTAGGCTTAACTGCGAGCACCTCTCACTACTCGCACCTTCACGAATTTCAATGTCTAACCTTGGCACCTTCCCTTCACGAACCCTCAAGAAGTGATATTAACTTTTCTTCTCGTGTTCTCGCTACTCGCGACTTCGTAAGTTGAAGGGTTGAGTCTTCGTGCTCTTCCCGTACGAACCTCCAAGACTTAAAAGTCAACGAAGGTTGACCATCTTTTCTCACTTCTCGCAACTCGCCCCTTTGTGAGTCGTAGCGTCAAGCTCTCATGCTCTTATCTCATGAATCCTCGAGACGTGAGAAGTCAACAGAGTGTTGACTCCTTTCCTCCTAGCGACGCGTATTCACTTGTCAATCACCCGGGCCCACCTTGTGGTTCTGCCACATGTCCTCTCGTGCCCGAATCTCGGCACTTCGCTACTCTTGAAGTCAAAAATGACTCCTTTCAACCTCCGAACCCCCGAATGCGCGATAGGCGATGGGGTTTCTGATCCAACGGTCCTCCCGTTCTATGGATCCAATGGTTGTCCTCGCTCCTCGCGATTTCGTAACTTCGCTACTTGCAGCACCCAACCTTTGGGCTCTCACCTTGCGAACCTCTGAGTTCGCGAGATCCCTAGATCTCTTCCACCTGTCCTCCCCAGACGGACGGTTGTGGTTATCTCGCGACTTCGCAACTCGTGAAGTCAAGGACTTCCCTCTCTGACCTCCGGTGTCTGAATCCCTGATAGAGAGGATCTCGTGACATGTGTCCGCTCCCAGATGAACAGCTCCGATCTATTTCGCCTTCTCACGATTTCTGATGTCGAGTACCCGGACTCTCATCCTACGGATCGCTGAACTCCCAAACGTCGATATCCCGATACGAATTCCTTCAGGACTTTTGCTCTGCTTATGAGGATTTAAACCTCGAGCTCCTCTCAATAGATCCAATGGTTGTCAGTTTTTAGCTTAAGATCTGATGGCTCATAATCTCTTCAGCTCTTGCGCTCCTCCTGCTGCTCTCTGGGCACGAAATCATCAATGATCCAGATCTTTTCGGCTGATCTGACGGTAGCTATTTCTCCTCTCGAGCTTTGTCACTTTTCTTCTAACACTTGGAAGAATTCCAAATGTTCAAAGGCCTCGACCTTTGTTTCTTTTCTCTGCGAGCTTCACAACTTTGAATCCTTGCTTGCGCATATGAACGCTACTCCTCCTAATCTTTGCTCCCGAATCCTTGAAGGATTCTGTGACTTCTGTACTCCTTGCAGAGTCTTCATGCACACAAAAGTGCTACCCCTTCTGAGCTCTTCAAATACTCAGAGCCTTAGAGAACTCAGTCATTTTCCCTTTCTCCTGCAGATGGAGATATTGGATGCCCTCCTGGCTATCCTTTACTCAAGCAACCTATTGCTGAGTGTTTTAGGGTGTTCAACAACCCTGCGAAGATCCCTCAGTGGATTCTTCCTTCAACTACAGAACTCAAGGGGTTCCTTCTGTGCACTCTAGCACTTACTCAATGCCCTCCTAGAAGAGTATCAAGAATCCTTAGATGATTCTTGCTTCTATTGAACTCACAACAGAGTTCCTCTGTGCACTCCCTTGCACCTTCTCAATGCCCACGTGGAAGAGATTTATAGAACTCCTCAGAGATTATATCTGCAAACTGTGTTTCTCCACAGCCTTGCCTCCTGAGGTGTTCAGCAACCTCAAAGGTCTTCCTCCGAGTTAATGACTTCAGCTTCTGTGCCCACCTGGCTCGTCTTTGTCTGAATCCGCAGAGTTCAGAAGTGCATCTATGCACTGGTATTCAGAGACCGCGGTACTCTGTCATGCCCTCCTGGAATGAAACCACAAAGAACCTTTCAAGCCTATAAATCAAACAACTCCCTCCAAATGTCTAACATACATATACAGCATAAAAGAACACAATGAAGCATCCACATAACACAGAAAACATGCGGGAAAATATGCTCTGGTTTATATTAATGTAAATGCCTCTTTACAAAGGTGTCCCTGAGCTCAGACTTTAACAGAGTCTCAGCTCTTTCTCTTCTTCTCTCTCCTTCCTAAACTATTACCAAATGAGATCGAAGTTGATCTTTTACAAGAGGGACTCTTCGAGCTCTTCCCTCCAATCTACCTACCCTATTCAATAGCATTGAATGGGTTGTCTAGTCCACAAATCAGATCTAGATCTCAGCCTTACAAACATTAAAGGCCTACCTACTCTAATTCCTACGCAAAGGCACGACCTCATGGCTCAATAGCCTAAACATTAAATTACATTCAAATTCAAAATGGAAGACGAGGGTTGCGCCTCTCTTCAGCTTTGAATGCATGCGCTGACGTGGTTGGCTGGCTGGCTGGTTGATATGGAGAGATGCTCCTGCATCATACTCCTTAGCTGAAAAATTCATGAGCTCTTGCTCATGAGCTTCCTCTCTCAGCTTTGGAAATCCTCCTGGATCCCAAACAAATTTCTAGAGTTGTTCATCTGTTGATCCAAACTCACCTCTGAGTTTATGAGACTCTCAGATAATCTCATATGCTCATCCCTACCCACCTAGAAATATGGGATTTTACTACTGCCCTCCTAGCAGTCTATGGAATCAACTGGTCCCATCTTTGTTCCCTTACCCACCTGGCAAATTGGAAACTTTTCGTTGCCCTCCTGGCAGTCTATGAGATCCCGCAGTGATCTCTATCCATTGCCCACTTGGCACTGTGAAATTCCCTAGCTGTCCTCATGACAGTCTGTGAGATCCCACAATGATCTCAACCCTTTGCCCACCTAGAAATTAGGAATTTATTCTCTGCCCTCCTGGCAGTGCTTGAGATCCTCAACTGACCCCAATTCATCCTTACTACTGAGACTTATCCTAGTCTCTGGTTTACATATCTGAACCCTTTTCTCTGGTCTGTTGAGGTTTTCAACATGCCTCAACCATCCTCTTAACAACTTCTGTTGTCTTATGACCATCAGTTGCTTGACTAGACATTTTAGCTTCGGATTCTTCATGGGACATTCATACACCCATCTCGACCTGGCGTTCTGCTGCATCCACAATGCAAGATTTTCTATCTCCACCCTTATATCAGTGAGCTCTTCATATATTTCAGATATGCTCATCAACTCTGGGTTCTTTCCAACGTGTCTTTGGCGTTCAGTAGCCATCTTGTTGTCCCTTTCTTCTCTCCTGGCAAACCTGCTACTCATCTACAGGCAATCATTCACAGAGTCTCCAACACTCTGTCTTCCTCTTTCTCCTTTTGTCTATGATACACAAATAGAATCCTTTCTCTGATACCACTTGACACAGACCTATTGGCCCTCGGGCCGAGATCTTCTCACAAGATTGTTCTTTATCTCCCTTGAGCCGAATCGGCTCTTTAGATTCCCTGCTAGAATAAAAAAAAATCGATCCACAGGTCCTTTCGGAATCTCTCCTGTGAAAACTGCACTAGGCGCGAGCTCCGCCCTTTCATGCGACCACAGCGCTATGACCAAGGCCCAATTCCAAAGGCGCTTGTCGCAGTTCATGAGTCGAAGCTCCCGACTCCTCCTTTCCAATCTCGCGAGACCCGAAATCACGAAACGGTTATGGCTCCTTTCTGTCAATGCCTCCGCACGTGACCACCAACTAGGCTTAACTGCTAGCACCTCTCGCTACTCGCACCTTCGCGAGTTTCAACGTCCAACCTTGGCACCTTCCCTTCACGAACCCCCGAGAAGCGATATTAACTTTTCTTCTCGTGTTCTCACTACTCGCAACTTTGTGAGTCGAAGGGTTGAGTCTCCGTGCTCTTCTCGTGCGAACCTCCGAGAATTAAAAGTCAGTGAAGGTTGGCAATCCTTTCGCACTTCTCAAAACTCGCCCCTTCGCGAGTCATAGCGTCGAGCTCTCATGATCTTATCTCGTGAATCCCCAAGACGTGAGAAGTCAACGGAGTGGTGACTCCTTTCCTCCTGGTTACACGTATTCACCTGTCAATCACCTAGGCCCACCTTGTGGTTCTGCCACATGTCCTATCGTGCCCGGCTCTCGGCACTTCACTACTCGTGAAGTTGAAAACGACTCCTTTCAACCTCTGAACCCCCGAACGCATGATAGGCGATGGGGTTCCTGATCCAACAGTCCTCCCGTTCTCTAGATCCAATGGTTGTCCTCGCTCCTTACAATTTTGTAACTTCGCGACTTGGAGCACCCAACCTTTGGGATCTCACCTTGAGAACCTTCGAGTTCGCGAGATCCCTAGATCTCTTCCACCTGTCCTCCCCACACGGACGGCTATGATTCTCTCGCAACTTTGCAACTCACGAAGTCAAGGAATTCCCTCTCTGACCTCCAGTGTCTGAATCCCCGATATAGAGGATCTCGCGACACGTGTCCGCTCCCAGACGAATGACTCCGATCTATTTTTCCTTCTCGCGATTTCTGATGTCGAGTACCCGGACTCTCGTCCTCCGGATCCCTGAACTCCTGAACACCGATATCTTGATACAAACTCCTTTGGGACTTTCACTCTACTTACGAGGATTTAAACCTTGAGCTCCTCTCGACAGATTCAACGGCTGTCGGGTTTTAGCTTAAGATCTTACAGCTCATAATATCTTTGGCTCTTGTGCTCCTTCGGCTGCTCTATGGGCGTGAAATCATCAATGGTCCAGATCTTTTCAACTGATCCGACGGTAGCTATTGCTCCTCCCGAGATTTGGCGCTTTTCTTCCAACACTTGGAAGAATTCCAAATGTTCAAATGCCTCGACCTTTGTTTCTTTTCCCTGTGAGCTTCATAACTTTGAATCCTCGCTTGCGTGTATGAATGCTACTCCTCCTAAGATTTGCTCCTGAATCCTTGAAGGATTCTGTGAATTTCGCACTCCTTGCAGAGTCTTCACGCACGTGAAAGTGCTATCCCTTCTGAGGTCATCAAATACTCAGAGCCTTAAGGAACTCATTCCTTTTCCCTTTCTCCTGCAGATGGAGATATTGGATGCCCTCCTGGCTATCCTTTACTCAAGCAACCTATTGCTGAGTGTTTCAGGGTGTTCAACAACCCTACGAAGATCCCTCAATGGATTCTTCCTTTAACTACAGAACTCAAGGGGTTCCTTATGTGCACTCTAGCACTTACTCAATGCCCTCCTGGTAGAGTATCAAGAATCCTCATATGATTCTTGCTTCTAATAAACTCACAACAGAGTTCCTCTGTGCACTCCCTTGCACCTCCTCAATGCCCACCTGGCAGAGCTTTACAGAACTCCTCAGATATTCTTTCTGCAACTGTGTTTCTCCACAGCCTTGCCTCCTGAGGTGTTCAGCAACCTCAAAGGTCTTCCTCCGAGTTAATGACTTCAGCTTCTGTACCCACCTGGCTTGTCTTTGTCTGAATCCACAGAGTTCATAAGTGCATCTATGCACTAGTATTTAGAGACCGCAGTACTCTATCACGCCCTCCTAGCATGAAACCACAAAGAACCTTTCAAGCCTAAAAATCAAACAACTCCCTGCAAATGTCTAACATACATCTACAGCATAAAAGAACACAATGAAGCATCCACATAACACAAAAAACATGCAAGAAAATCTGCTCTGGTTTATATTAATGTAAATGCCTCTTTAAAAAGGTGTCCCTGAGCTTAGACTTTAACAGAGTCTCGGCTCTTTCTCTTCTGCTCTCTCCTTCCTAAACTATTACCAAATGAGATCGAAATTGATCTTTTACAAGAGGGGCTCTTCGAGCTCTTCCCTCCAATCTACCTACCCTATTCAATAGCATTGAATGGGTTGTCTAGTCTGCAAATCGGATCTAGATCTCAGCCTTACAAACATTAAAGGCCTACCTACTCTAATTCCTGCACAAAGGCATGACCTCATGGCTCAACAGCCTAAACATTAAATTACATTCAAATTCAAAATGGAAGACGAGGGTTGCGCCTCTCTTCAGCTTTGAATGCATGCGCTGACGTGGTTGGATGGCTGGTTGGATGATGTGGAGAGATGCTCCTGCATCATTGTATCTTCTTCTATTTGAACCTTCAATTTTGTGATCATTTGTTCTAGTTCTCGAGTGTCCTTTTTCTTTTCTAGTTATGCTTGTAGTTTCTTTTTTTTCTTATGATAACTTCTATGGAACACATTAATTCTTCTCGATAGTCAACTTCTGCCTCTTCAATTTCTTCTTCAACTTCTTCACATTCTTCTTCGGCTTCTTCATATTCTTTTTCAGAGTCTTCTTTGTCAGAGTCTTTTACTGCCATGAATAGAACTCTTCTTGTCTCATTGTCACTAGCTTCATCTTCATCTGATGATGATATGTCTTCTTTGGTGTATAAGATTTTCTTCAAAACTTTCTTTGTAGTTATTTTTCCTTTATATGTGTGTTTTCCTTTTGAGTAACCTTCGTCATTTCTCTTTTTCTTATGAGGACATTTGTTAGCAAAATGACCAATACCATCACAATTAAAAAAAATTAAAGGGATCTTACCTCTATACCTACCATTGGTTCCCTTGTTCAGTCTTTTGATGAAGTTGGCCACTTCTTCATCATCTTCCGAAGTGTCACTGTTGCAACTATATTCTTCTTGTTCCTTTTTCTTTTTCTTTGATCTTTTGAATGCCTTGAAGGCTGCTTCTTTTACATCTGGATTTTCCTGCTAAGTTCTCATTTCATATGCTGTGAAGATTCCATGAAGTTTGTCCATGATTATTGAGTCCAGATCCAATCTTTCTTCTAGTGCTGATATCTTAGGGTTGAATCTCATAGGAAGAGATCTTAGTATCTTTTGAACAATTACAGATTCTTCAATTTCTTCTCCCAATCCTATGACTGCATTCATTGTTTCATCGACTCGTAAGAAGTAGGTTGTGATATCTTCATCTTCCTTCATTTTTGGTAATAGACCTAGTGTATATGATCACATTCCTACAAACCTTCCTTAACTTCAACAACAAGAGACTATCATTTTCATCAAACTTTTATTTAGTCTCACATGCCTAGTTTTGGATTAGTCAACAACCCTAACTTGAAGTAATCATAACTTTGTACCTGTAATGTATAAAGATTTGAAACTGATGAACAATGTTCTTTAGTGTGTTTTATGTAATTCCTCCAGGTGTCACTACTTGGAACCTCTCAAAAAATGAGTTATAGCAAAACTGGCATAACTTGTTGAATTCTTACTTATTCTAGAGAGTGACCTTGTAGAACGTGCCCCGCATGAAATATTTGTTGAATTGATATGAAACTATTAAAATGAATACTAAATATTGTAAACTAACCAAAACATTTTGTTTCACATAATTTGGATCTGTTATGAAGACGTTATGATGGTTTTACCCAAAACACCTATTTTTGACTAGTTTCGGGACTGGCCACAAACCTTATTTTCCACAGAGTGTAAATCCAAAAATACAATGACCCACAAGATGAATTGTTTACCACATATACTTGGATATGTTTTCTCAATGGCATAGAAATTTCATGGTTTGAATCGTTATAGAAAAACATCTATATCGAAAATGGTGAGATGACCTGTAAATAACATACCTTAGAAAGCACCATCAAAAGAATTTATCCTTCCTTGCATTTTGGCCTTCTTTTCTTCACCTTCCCTCAGAATTTTGGCTTAGATATCCTTGGTTACCTCAAACACCTATATATATTCAATATGCTCAAGTGATTAAAATGAGAGATCCTTGCCTCTTATTTATACTCTCCAAGTAGCTTCCTTAAAAACATCTTCTAGGTCACTTGGCCCCACTTTCCTTATTTTAGGGTTAACCCACTTCTAA
>ML861224.1:0-18728 GCA_009831015.1 Picea engelmannii | reverse complement strand
CGCTGTCGTCTGTTCGAAATTGGCAAGCAGCTCTGTGCCCGCGTCATATCTCATAGGTAACTGGAAATGGTTAAGGAAGGCCATAGCCAGTTCGCCAAAAGAAGAATATCGTGAGTGATCAAGCTCGATGTACCATTTCGCGGTACTCCCGATAAGAGTGCGTTGAAACAATCGCAACTGGACGGAGTCATCTTTCAGTGAGTTAGATGAACACCAAAGGTGGAAAGTAGTCACATGATCACCTGGATCTTCGTTAGGCTTCGCCTCGAACTTTGGGATGTCTGAAGCCAACTTCGTTGGCATAGGAGGGCAACGTGGATCGTGACAAATAGGATCATTTAACAACCGTGTCAAATCTGGCAAGTGTAATGTCGCCAAGAATGGTAGTTTAGGTTGCTGCTGATAGCCTGGGAAAAAGGGTCCTGGAGTTTGACTGGCACCAGGTTGCCAGGAAAAGTTTGGCTGCTGGCCCAGATTCTGGTAGAAACCATGGCCCGGACCAACGTAAGGATTTTGCATCTGTGGAGACATCATTGGATGATTCCCCATAAAGGACATAGGATGTTGGGCATTCATCATGTTTGATGGACTTTGGGAAGGATTACCCCATGCCGGTCCTGCTAGGAGAGGCATAGAAGTCTGTCCGGGGTTCCATTGACTGTGGAAAGAATTACCCCAGAACGTCATTCCAGAGGAAGGAACGGATCCTTGTCCTGAGTTCCAAGGTCCTGCTATATGTGTCCCCGACGCAGAAATAGTACCCTGTGCCAGAGTAGACTGTCCAAAGATGGGAGTTCCCCCAGATGGGAAAGCAGTGGATGCGAAAGTGTTGTTACCAAACGTCCCGTTCCAAACAAACGGTGATGAACCTACCGGCAGAGTTTGTGCAGGTGTTCCTTGACTCCCGGCTCCAAATAAACTCGTGTGTGCAGGCTGTGCGGTGGACTGCTGATACAAACCACCAAGCGAAGGGGACGAAGGAGAGATATGACCTCCAGCTTAAGGAAAAACATTAAAAGGGACATGAATGCCCCAAAGTTGACCTTGCAGAGGAGCGTTAGAGCTCCTTGCCCCCAGACCCAAAGTTTGTAAAGTGGAGTGAGTGAGTGTAGGACTTGTACCTGAACTAGGCATATCGTATGAGAACAGAGAGCCTGACGCACTAGGTGTGAAAGAATTTGTGGCCGCCGCGATAGATGGGGTCGGTCCACTGTGCGACATAGTTGCGGCCGAGACCGTGGTGGCCCGGACCGATGACGACAAGTTAGGAGAGGCTTCTCCTGTGGTAGCAACGGTGGTGGGAATGGAAGAATTCCCAGAGGAAGTAACAACGTTTGGTTCCATAACTGTGTGAGGCACTGACAGGCGTTCATAAAACTGGATGGGTACAATGATCGATGTCCAAGTATCAGTGGTTGGGGTTTCAACTGAGCCAAGATTGGCGATTGATTCCTCCGGGAGTTGTTCACGCACAATGGTTTGTAACCCGGTTGCTTCGAAAGACCCTTGTTGGTCTAGCTTCTGCCTCAATGGTGGCGGGGGTGGCTCCAGTATAACCGATGGCAGGCCCAGAAGCCTTCGTGACCGGCGGAGCTCTAAATCCTCCACTGTGTGAGAAGATCCACGACACGCTAAGGTATTCTACACGTTCAAACAATAACACACACTAAAAAGAGGCCCCTAAGACATAAGACAAGCAATCACTAACTATTTTGAAGAACAGTTACAACAACCAACACTAGAGAAACTTACTGGTGCAAGTGCAACTCAAAAATGGAAGCACCCTCCAAGTATACTCTGCAAAGCGTGGCCCGATGTCTGTCCTAGGTACCATGGTATACCCCCGCAGTCACTTGTGTATGTCCCTAAAAAGATTGGCAACTAGTTTTCCAGCACGTGAACAATCACTAGGCGGGTACAGTCGATAGTCGGGTAGACCACAATGAGTAGGGTATCAAGCCCGAAACCTATCAAGGGTATCGAGAGCAAATGGTCTGGAAGATGACTGAGGACCTTGAACGGATTGGAGACCCACGAAGCCCCGTGGCAAATGCAAACGACGGAATCCCTCAACAAATCCTCGATATGTGTTCTCCACTACGCTTGGTCCAGCTTTGGAGGGGTTATCTCCACTACCTTTCCTTACGCGACCTCGTGTTTATCCCCTATGTTAGAGGGGGGTCCCGGATAACTTCCACGAAACTGGACTTCTACACTCCCTATCACAGACTTCAATGTTTGATTTTAAGTGGCCTTGGAGAGTTTACTCTCCAACCTATTCCAAGGCCCTAGTCCTGAGTTAGTATATGAACCCTACAAACAAAAAGTCTAATAGATTTTAATTAGCGTTGCTTTTATGGGATTTTTTACGTCACAAGGTATGAAGGTGAAACTGATGATGTGTAAAGATTCAAAGCAAAAACGAATGAAAAATGTTGGAAACAAAAGACTTTTACTGAAATGCAAAAATCAACAACTTTTCACAAATAAAGACTTCTTTTCTTTTCAATTTTCCTAAGATTTCATGCAGCAAACATAAAGGAATTTCACTTGACTACGAGCTACTTATGCTCTAAATGCACTGCAAAAACTTATGAACAAAAGACTTCTTCCTAGCTATTGATGCAACAACACAATCTTCCAACAAAGAAGAAAATGAAAAAGAGATATATTTTTTTTATTTGAGTGCTAAATGAAGCAACAAGGGAAAAATGCCGACAAGCACAAAACCAAGAAAACAAAATAAAATTCTGGCTTAAAGCGCAGATCGCAAAGAAACAGAGAAAAGACACACAATGGCAATCAAGAAAGCACCGATTCTTACGCTTTTCTAAAAACCATAAAACACAATTTTTCTTTTTTATCTTTTCTATCAAACATCAACTAAGAAAAATTAGGCTAAGGGTAAGAAGCCCTAACCTACTGACTGTGCAACCCTAGACTCAAACCCCTGAGAGGAATACTTCTCACCACAGGAAGGGATGACTGCCCCACCCTGGTTGAAAAGCAACCTGTCAAGCCCGCTACTGTAACTGAAACAGAACGCGTGCAAACGCGTGCTGACCTACAACAGCGTGCGGGTACCTGTGGGATGTACTCGCACAGGCCGCGTGTATGCAAAAACTCTAATAAAAAACTAGACACATGCAGCCTAGACCTGGAAAAGGCCATTGGTATTGATAACCAGGGTCTCCTGAAGGCTTGGATGCTTCTTTTTAACAGAAAATAAAAACAATTGCAAGAAATAACAAAATGCAATAAAGAAAACTGAGACAAGACCATGAACCAATAAGACTCAGACAGGATCCAGAAAGCCCCCTGAGAATGTATAATTCTGACAGGGAAGAGGAGGATTCCCTCTCAAGCTTTCTGACTCCTACACGCTACTGAAACCTCTACATCTAGCGTTCAAATGCGGGCTGTAGAAGGTTAGGGCGTGGGTTACACGCGTGCAAGCCTTCTGCAGGCCGCATGTACCTTTGTGTGTCCTGATAATTATTGTCAAGCAACAGTCAAGGAAAAAACTAGTATCAAGAACCAGGTCCCCTGCTAGCTCTGACCTAACATAAAACAGACAAACAAAGAAACATAAAATCTAATCCTTTAAACTACCCAAAAACCTCAACTAAATCCGGAAACCCTAAGAGTATCTCCCTAGTGGAGTCGCCAATTCTGTTGTTGGGAAATAATACCCTACGGACTAGCAAGCTAGGGCCAAACTTGCATGCAGATTATGATCTTAAATAAATCACTTTTAACCTACCACCCCAAAACTCCAAACCCCTTTTTCACATACATGCATGGAAAGGAACTACTAACCTTTTTACTGATGTTTGGTGTAGATCCTTCGTTGTGCCTTGCCCGCTTACTTGAGCTGCTCCTTCCAAAGTTCACCTGCAATCAAGACAAAACACTACACATGCATGCTACTTTTCTACGTGAGGGTTAGAAATTAAGCATAAATTACAAAAACCACATATAACTTATGCATTGGGACGAGAAAAGTATTCTTTTATTATATTCAAAATGACTCAACTTACAATCAATGTTGAGACCGGTCACCGTTCCTTGATCCTGATCCTGGGCTCCTCCTCTTCTTTGTCCTCCAACTTCTTTGCTTGAATTCTTCTTAGGCTTGAGGAAAGGCTAAAGGGTTGGGACAAATGGATTCGACAATTGGGCAAAGTTTCTTTTCTATCTTTTTCCTCTTCCAAATAGTACCCCTACCCCTTCTTTTATAGGCTAGAAGGAGCTAGGGTTTTGGACGAACTCTCGGCCATGCATGGCTAGGAGTTTCAGTTAACTGACCCATAGCTTTTTGTCCTGTCGGCAACTTTCCTGTTTTTTGTGCTTTGTTAGGTAAACGCGGGCTGTAGTAGTCCTGCCAGCGTTCCAACGCGTGAAGTAGTAGGCCTGCCAGCGTTCCAACGCGTGCAGTAGTGGGTTAGGGTGCGTGTGACTTAACCCAAGAGGATTTTCAAAGAGGTTTCTTAGCAGATGTTTTGGAAATGAAGGGATATGAGTTGGCCTGATGCCAGGTAAGCATGTGTGGTGCAATTTAGGGTTATAACAGGTAAATACGCCCAAGTGTGTCACCTTGGGGAGCCCTAGTCCTTTTTGTGAAGAAGAAAGATGGAACATTAAGGTTATGTTTTGATTTTAGACAATTGAACAAGGTTACTATAAAGAACAAATATCCCTTGCCAAGGATTGATGATTTATTTGATCAGTTGGAAGGTGAAAGAATCTTTTCTAAGATTGAGTTGATATTCGGCTATCATCAAGTGAGGATAAAATAATAAGATATCAACAAAACAATGTTCAGAACAAGGCATGAGCATTAAGAATTCACGGTATTTCCATTTGGACTATCAAATGCCCTAGTTGTTATTATGTGTCTAATGAATGGAGTGTTCAGGGAATACCTGGACAAGTTTGTAATTGTTTTCTTAGATGATATTCTCATCTACTCTAAGTCTTAAGATGAGCATGAGGAGCATAAATTGTATGCCAAGCTAAGTAAGTGCAAGTTTTTCCAAAAGAAGATCCATTACTTGGGGCATATTATTTCAGCAGATGGGATAGTAGTCGACCCCAAGAAGATAGAGGCCATGAGAGGATGGCCAATGCCAATAAATGTGACGAAGGTCAGATCATTTATGGGTAACTGGATCATGTTGTCATTGATGCCAAATGTTTAATTAATCGATGTCAAAGTATTGATATCAAGTGATTGATTGATGTAAAGGAATTGATTGATGCCAAAGGATGATTGATTGATGTCAAAGGATCAATGTCGAGGAATTGGTTGATGCCAAAGGATGATTGAATGATGTCAAAGGTCAAAGGTTTGATGTATACATCTCTTATCATAGTATATTGATGAGGATGGATCAATGAGTTGTCATTGATACATGATGCATAGATGAAGATGGATCGATGTTGTTTCTTTGGTATATGATGCATTGTTGGATTGATGTAAATATGAATCATTATTGTCTTATCATGGTTGATAAGGTGTACAAATGGATGAACTCCAAAGTGGTCCCCTTGTGGTCAAATCCCTCACAGGAAGATGCTTTATGATTGATTTATCCTAGAAGTATGGTTGGATAACCCATGCTTATATGTGGAATAATGAGATGAAGATTAGTGAAGCTGTTGGTGAAACTATCCTAGATAGATAGTGCTTGTCATGCCATTTCTGGTGGTATGTGGAATGTCACATAACTCCTTATGGTTTGAGAGTTATGGCCCTATGAAGATGAAGGACCCTCATATGTAGGCTTGAAGCCCCAAAAGGTCAAAGAAGTCAAAGAGCTTGCAAAGAAGAACTTATTATTTAAATGATAAAGAAAAGTGAAAAAGTCAAGGAGGAATATTTAAATGGAGAACTTTCTAATTCTGGAAAGTGGTTCACCCTAAAAATGAGGAAAATAGGTTAAGTGACCTAGAAATGGGTTAAGTGACCTAGAAGTGGGTTAAGTGACCTAGAAGATGCTTCTAAGGAAGCTTCTTGGAGAGTATAAATAAGAGGCAAGGGTATCTTGTGAAATATATATCTTTTGTAGATCTCTTGAGCATGTATTGAAGATCTATTTTGAGAGAGAGGAGATCTGGAGGATCTCATGGACCTATCAAAGTTTTGGTAAGTCTGACATCATGATGGCAAAAATATTGGAAGTTCAGAAACCCTAGTTTTCAAGGTATACACGGGCTACAGTGAGCCAGGGCACATACATACGTGGGCTGAATGAGGATAGGGCACGTACAATGGATGAAGTCATGAAGACTTGTGTGTGAGCTGGTGCCAGGCTCTTGAAGACTGAAGGAGGTTCCAGATCTACCATATAAATTCTGGTATGATTATATTGTTGTCTTGATGGATACTCTTGCTTGTTGTGTAGTGAATGCTTAAGGAATTCTTGGTATGGATGTTGTGATGTGGTTTGTGTTGGTTGATAGAGTGAGAAACACTCTTATGATTCAGTACTGATATGATTACCATAATATGATGATTTATTATACACGATTGAGTAACATTCATATTGCATGGTTGAGGAGCATGAGTAAGTTGTTGGATAGATTGGATGTGTTGTGATTGGTTATGAGTCAGATAGGACAGTGAAAGACATGAGAGAATGTGATTGAAGGTTGCAGATGATATGAGTTCATAGTACAGACTGACCGCATACATACGCGAGCTGTACTACTGGTAGGGCATGTACACACGCGTGCTGCACTACTGACAGGTCCCGTACCTGTTGACATATTGATATCTATTGAGGATTATTGCCTCATCTCATTTGGTGCTGAGGGTGTAAGCCGAGTCTTGCATTATAGAGTTGGTGCTCTTGTAGAGTTGTACTCTATTCAGTTGTTGTTGATAAACCCAAGGATTGTATTCCGTAATAAAAATAAAATTGTACATACATCTTGTGTTCCTTGTGATGATGATTTGTTGATGATATATTGCTGATATATGTTCACATTTAATTGATTATAAATGACAACAATAAGTAATGAGTAAATGGTGATTGCTAACTAATGAGTTTTGTGAAGGGGAAGTTTGGGGAAAAGAACCCTACACTGTTCACACCCCCCCCCTCTTAGTGTAGTCAGTGTGTCCAACAATTGGTATAAGAGCAGGCCTTCACTATAAGACTTAACAATCTTGGAGGAGATCCATAGACACACAAATGGATAATGAAGTTCCAATCCTTGATGAGGAAAACCATTCTACTTGGAGAATAGAAATGAGAGTGCATTTGAAAGATATGGGAGCGGGTATTTGGAAGGCAACCATTGGTGGATCAGTTTCCTTGAAGAAAAAGTCAAAGTTTGTAGCCCAAATGGAAGGAAAGAAGAATGATGCATTGGCTCTCAAGACTATTCTTAGTGGATTCTCAAGCCCTATCAAAGAGAGCATGAGTCAATGCACTTCCGCCAAGGATCTATGGCTAAAGCTAGAGGAGACATACCAAAGCAAGAAGGAAGATATTGAAGACAACTCCATCAAGACAAATGAAGGCAAAGAATCACGTGATGATGTTGGCAAAAAGGAATATCTTGAAGACATTTCAAATGAAGGTAAAGAATCTCCACAAACCCTTGATTGCAATAATTCAAAATGTGATGATGTTGAATTTTTCTACAAGTGAAGAAGAAAATCTAGAAATAGTTTGTATAGAATCAATTTTTTGTTATCCCATGTATGAAGTAGAAGAAAAACTATCGGAGCTTAAAGATAATGTTGAAGAGGGTCTATATGAATATAGAAATGACCACTATTATATAGACTATACCTATCTTTTGGATAACACTAAAAAGTTTCTGAAGAAGAGTCAAAGGCACATCTTGAAGTTAAAGGAAATGCTCAAAGAGCAAGAAGAGAGTAATAAGACTCAATTAGATGAAAAGGAAGAAGAGATCACAAGACTAAAGAAGGGAAAATAAGATAAGAAGGTAGATGATGAGATTAACAAAAAATTTGAAATTATTGTTCATCTCAAGACCCAAATTGAAGAAGCCAAAAGGGTAGAGGAACTATTGAAGAATCAAGTAAATGAAAAGGAAGAGTAATGTCATAAGCTAGAAGCTGAAGTTGTTGACCTTAGAAAGAAAGTAGAAAAGTCAAACAAATTCTTGAATAGCTCACAAATCTTGAATGAGATCTTGGAAAGTTAAAGATCACCAAATGATAAATCAGGTCTTGGGTACAACAGAGAAGCTACACATGCTGAAGCAAGCACCTCAAAGAAACATGAGGTAAATCCCTCAGTTTCAAAGGATGATGACAATGTTGCAAGCCAACCATCTACACAAGGAAAGGAAATTTTCAAAAGAACAAAGCAAGGAAGACATCAAGAAGCCATCCTTACACCTCAAAGAAGATGGACACCAAAGCAAAGGTATGAAAGTGTTTTTCATGGTCAATGTTATTCATATAATGAATATGGTCACAAAGCTTTGTAATGTAGATCTTATGCAATGAGAAATGATGGAAGATTTTATAACACTATAAGGTGTTGGAGATGTGATCAAGTAGGACACATTGATGTTCACTGTCACAGCATGAGATGCTATAGCTGTAGTGGATTTGGCCACAAATCCCAGGATTGCTGGAACACAAGAAGAAAGTCCATGATGAGGACTTCATATAGCATGAATAGAAGAAGGAATGAAGTAAGGAAGGGAGACATCTTTGAAAATATGGAAGCTCAGAGCTCAAGTTTTGAGAAGCAGGGACATCTTCAGAAGCGGGTGAAGAAGACTGAACAACCAGAGCAGAATGGAAGTCTTAAGGGAGGCTCAAGTGTGTCATCTTCAGAAGCATATGCGAGTGACAGTGGTAACAATTGCGTACATACACAGACTGACCTTGAATAGGTCACGTACATACGCGAGCTGTCTGTGCATCAGGCCGTGTATATGTGGTAAAGCCTAGGGAAAAGGGCTATGCACAAGGGTTGCAACTTGATGTGATGGTATAACTCTGTGTTGCAGGGTCTGACATAGTTTGTTGCAGGTTCTAACATTGTTTGTTGAAGGTTTTCATGATTACATATTAGATTATGTAAAGTGATGATATAAAATGAAAGGCTATCATGGATGCATGACACTAACCCATGAGTATGGATTGAGGCATTTTCTGTTGAAGAACAATGATGGTTATGACAGTGAAGTTATGGCACCTTGGTTATGTGATATATCTTAATGATGCTAGCTAGAGATGTCATTGATCTATTGAAGCACACTACTATTACATGTATTGTTGGATGCTTAGTATTTGTTGTAGTGAATGAATGATTGAGGCTGATCTGTAGGTGTACATGGCTGGTACATATTTGAGTTTCATTGATATATCTTATGATGTATTATTGGAAGCATATTTGTTGATCTTGGTGCATGCATTTGGCATATGGTTGGACTATATATTGGGACATGTAGTTGGTGATTTGATGAGGTGATTATGTTGCACATCATTGAAGAGTCTGATCTATAGTTGATGCATGATTGGTACACTTCTAGTACATTGGTAGAGGCACCTACTAGCAGTTTGATTGGCACATGTTTTGTGGATTTGGCATACATGTACGAGGATTCATCTTGTTGTGGTATTGGTGCATGGTTGATGTACTTGCTTGGTACAAGTGGTGATACATGTTGATGTACATGTTTGGTACACTCATATATGGTATATGTTTGGATGATAATACTTGGATACAAGTACACCATTGGTAGATGCACATGATTGGCACATTGGTAGATGCACATGATCGACATATTGGTAGATGCACATGGTTAGCATGTTGGTAGAAGCACATGGTTGGCATGTTGATGGAGGCATATGATTGGTATACTATTGGCACATATTTTGGTACATGATGTATTTGTTCATTCGTTGACATATATTTTGCTTCATGATGTTTAGTATGACATGAGTTTGATGCATGGACAGGTCCAAGGATCATCATATGGTAGAATATTGTTCGTATTGCAGAGAAGATAGGGGGAGACATACCCATAGGGGGAGTCATTATTCTTCCCATAATTATATGAGGAAAGAGCCCTATATTTGAAGAAAGAGCACAGAGGCATAATTTCAAGGGGAGCGATGGTCACAGGGGGAGTATGAGTGATGTATCTTCAACATTACATCAGAGTGATATCACTTGTTCAAAAAGGGGAGAGATTATTCAGAGGAAGATCAAAGGCATTCAGGCAGGGGGAGTATCCCCAAGAAGAGTTCAAGCAGGGGGAGCATCCCCAAGAGGAGAATGATCCTTGCCATTGATGTCAAAGGGGGAGAGATAGTCACATTGATGTGATCAATGATTATTGATGTGGAGAGATAGTCACATTGATGTGATTGATGACTATTGATGTAGAGCATGCTTTGTATACATATTGACATCAATGATTGGTGTTGACATCAATGTTGGTATTGCCATCAATGTCAAAGAAGGAGATTGTTGGATCATGTTGTCATTGATGACAAAGGTTTAATTAGTTGATGTCAAAGGATTGATGTCAAGTGATTGATTGATGTAAAGGAATTGATTGATGCCAAAGGATGATTGATTGATGTCAAAGGATCGATGTCAAGGAATTGGTTGATTCCAAAGGATGATTGAATGATGTCAAAGGTCAAAGGTTTGATGTATACATGTCTTATCATAGTATATTGATGAAGATGGATCAATGAGTTGTCATTGATACATGATGCATAGATGAAGATGGATCGATGGGGTTTCTTTGGTATATGATGCATTGTTGGATTGATGTAAAGATGAATCATTATTGTCTTATCATGGTTGATAAGGTGTACAAATGGATGAACTCCAAAGTGGTCCCCTTATGGTGAAATCCTTCATGGGAAGATGCTTTATGGTTGAGTTATCCTAGAAGTATGGTTGGAGAACCCATGCTTATATGTGGAATAATGAGATGAAGATCAATGAAGTTGTTGGTGAAACTATCCTAGATGGATAGTGCTTGTCATGACATTTCTGATGGTATGTGGAATGTCACATAACTCCTCATGGTTTGAGAGTTATGGCCCTACGAAGATGAAGGACCCTCATATGTGGGCTTGAAGCCCCAAAAGGTCAAAGAAGTCAATGAGCTTACAAAGAAGAAATTATTATTTAAATGATAAAGAAAAGTGACAAAGTCAAGGAGGAATATTTAAATGGAGAAATTTCTAATTATGGAAAGTGGTTAACCCTAAAAATGAGGTAAATAGGTTAAGTGACCTAAAAATGGGTTAACTGACCTAGAAATGGGTTAAGTGACCTAGAAGATGCTTCTAATGAAGCTATTTGGGGAGTATAAATAAGAGGCAAGGTTCTCTTGTGAAATATGTATCTTTTGTAGATCTCTTGTGTATATCTTGAGCATGTAGTGAAGATCTATTATGAGAGAGAGGAGATCTGGAGGATCTCATGGATGCATCAAAGTTTCGGTAAGTCTGAGATCATGATGAAAAAATTCTCTGAAGTTCAGAAACCCTAGTTTCTGAGGTATACGCGGGCTACAATGAGCCAAGGCGCATACATATGTGGGCTGAATGAGGATAGGGTGTGTACAGTGGACGAAGTTATGAAGACTTGTGTGTGAGCTGGTTCTAGGCTCTTGAAGAATGAAGGAGGTTCCATATATGCATTCTATGGGCTCAAATCTGCCATAGAAATTCTGGTATGATTATATTGTTGTCTTGATGGATAATCTTGCTTGTTGTGTAGTGAATGCTTAAGGCATTCTTGGTATGGTTGTTGTGATGTCGTTTGTGTTGGTTGATAGAGTGAGCAACACTCTTATGATTCAATACTGATATGATTACCATAATATGTTGATTTCTTATACATGATCGAGTAGCATTCATATTGTATGGTTGAGGAGCATGAGTAAGTTGTTGGAGAGCTTGGATGTGTTGTGATTGATTATGTGTTAGATAGGACAGTGAAAGACATAAGAGAATGTGATTGAAGGTTACAGAGGATCTGAGTTTAGCTTGAAGAGAAAACCCTAAGAGCTCAGAAGTGATACGCAGGCTGTAGTACAGACTGGTCACGTACATACACGTGATGTACTACTGGTAGGGAGATTACATACGTGTGCTGCACTACCAACAGGTCGCGTACCTATTGACAGATTGATATCTATTGAGGATTGTTGCCTCATCTATGTTGGTGCTAAGGGTGTACGCTGAGTCTTGCATTATAGAGCTGGTGCCCTTGTAGAGTTGTACTCTATTCAGTTGTTGCTGATAAACCCAAGGATTGTAGTCCATAATAAAAAGAAAATTGTACATACATCTTGTGTTCCTTGCGTTCCTTGCTTTCCTTGTGACGATGATTTGTTGATGATATATTGTTGATATATGTTCACATTTAACTAATTATAAATGACAACAATAAGTAATGAGTAAATGGTGATTGCTAACTAATGAGTTTTGTGAAGGGGAAGTTTGGGAAAAAGATCCCTACATTGTTCACCCCCCCCCCTCTTAGTGTAGTCGATGTGTCCAACATGGGTCTCATAGGTTATTACCAAATATTCATAAAAGGGTTTTCAATGATTGCAATCCCAATCACTTCTTTGCAAAAGAAGGGAGTGAAGTTCGAACGGACACCAAAATGTGAAGAGAGTTTCCAACAGTTGAATTTTTTTTTGACAAGTGCACCCATATTAAAGATTATAGATCTAGATGAAGACTTTGTACTGTGCATGGATGCATGCAAGGAAGGGCTCGATGGAGTCCTCAGTCAAAAAGATCATGTGGATGCTATGAGTCCCAAAAATTAAAAGAGCATGAGAGAAATTATGCTACTGATGATCTAGAATTACCATCAATTGTACATGCATTAAAAAATGTGGAGGCATGACCTCATGGGGAAGAGGATTGAGCTAAGAATATACCACTGTGATCTAAAACATGTATTTGGACAACCACCATTAAATGCTAGACAAACTAGGTGGCTAGAATTTCTTAGCGAGTATGACTTCGAAATTAAACATATCAAAGGAAAAGAAAATCAGGTGGCTGATGCACTCAGCAGGAGATCTCATGAAGTGCATATTTCATCCATCAACATGTAAAAAACAAATCTAAAAGATAAAAATCTTAAAGCAACAAATTCATATCAACATTATTTGAAAATAAAGGAAAACTTACAGCAAGACAATTTATAACATAAATTTAAAGATTATGAATTAAAAGAGGATGGAATCCTCTTGTACAGAGGCAAGGTGTATGTGCCAAATTCCATGTAGCTGAAAAATATAGTGTTGAGGGAAATGCACAATGTGCCATATGTTGGGCACCCAAGATATAAAAAATCCATTACAATTGTAAGGAGCCAATACTTTTGGTCAGGAATGAAGAAAGAAGTGGCTACCTACATAGCCTGATGTATAGAGTGCCAAAAGGCAAAGCCATAGCACATACAACTAGCAGGGTTGTTGCAACCATTGCCCATTCCAAAATGGAAGTGGGAAGTGGTTATGGTAAATTTTATTACAAAGCTTCTTAGAA
Organism: Picea engelmannii; assembly: GCA_009831015.1. NCBI lineage: Eukaryota > Viridiplantae > Streptophyta > Pinopsida > Pinales > Pinaceae > Picea > Picea engelmannii. The sequence continues at coordinate 5,188 of ML861224.1, read as the reverse complement.
CAATGAAGCAACATGATTCCTTCATGGTGGTGGTGGACAAATTGACTAAGGCAACACATTTTATTCCTGTGAAGACAACACACAAGGAAACAAACATTGCAGAGATTTAGATGAAGGAAGTCACCATACTACATGGAGTTCCTAAAGAAATAGTTTCAGATAAATATTCCAAGTTTACATCCAAATTTTGGCAAGGTTTGTTCAAAGGATTTGGGACAAATCTGAATCTTAGTACGACATATCACCCAGAGTCAGATGGGAAAACATAGAGGACCAATAGGATAATTGAAGACATGCTCAAAATATATGTGATGGACCAACCATCAAAATGGGAAGACTATATCCACTTAGTGGAGTTTTCTTATAATAATGGGTATCAAGCCTCATTAAAATTGAGTCCATTTGAAGCTTTGTATGGCAGGAAGTGTAACACACCAGTGAGTTGGGATAACCTAGCAGATAGAACCATCATTGGGCCATATTTGTTAGAGGAAATGGAAGAACAAACGACAAGGATTACATAGAATTTAAAGGTTGTTCAAGACAGGTAGAAGAGTTATGTAGAGAAGAACAATTTTTTTAGAGATTTTAAAGTGGGGGAACATGTTTTCCTAAAAGTTAAAGCAAAGAGAAGTTTGATAAGATCGGGTTGTTGCCCAAAGTTGGTAGCAAGATATTGTGGGTCTTTTGAAATATTAGAAAACATAGTACCAGTTGCATACATTTTAGAATTATCTGCATCCATGAAAGTGAATAATGTATTTCATGTGTCCTTATTAAAGAAATGTGTGCTTTACCCTAACAACATAATTGATTGGACTGTGATCTAGGTGGAAAACGAAGGGGATTTCTGGGTGGTACCAGTACACATCTTGGATCAGAAATTCAAAGTGATCCAAAACAAATCCATAGGGATGGTAAAGGTTCAATGGACCTGCTACGGTCCTAAAGATGCAACATGGGAGAATGAAGTAAACATGTGGGAAGAATACCTACAATTTTTTTTCCATTTTGAAGAAAACAAAAGTTGAAAATGCAAGACTCCATTTTTGGGAAGCTAGTTACCAAAACCACATCTTAGAAATTCTTGGTCACCTATGCTGATAGCCCTGATAAAAGAATGTTGCAACGTAATGGATTGAAGGAAGTGAAGGGGGCACATTCCTTGGGTTAACAAGTTGAGAAGAATGAGAGATTATGGTTGGCAATATTGTTGGAGGGTAAAGATTGCAAAATTTTCTTTTATTTTCTAAGTATTGTGATGTAAATATATATATGTATTTCAGCATGGTGCAGTGCATCAAGGATGATGCAAAATTGTAGGGGAGGGGGAATGTAACATCCCCACTAATTCTCGAATTGTTTAATGCATGATATAGATATAATGTGGTTATGGCCAAACAATGTATATGCAAAATGTATTTTTTTGAATTGTAAATAAATATAATGTAATACTAGTTGCTGAGATATGGACATAGATGGAGGCTAATTAATCCACAAGACAGGGGGAATGCCTAGAGAGTGCCCAAGAGGGGTCCAAAGGGAAATAATTTATGGGTATTAATTCAAACCCACATTTATGAATTTTATTATCATTCGGGGTAAACTTCTATTTTTTGGTTGAGTGTATGAGAGTCCAATAATTGAATATCTGTCATAGGGTGGGTGTCAGAGTCACATCCCATAGTTATTAGAGAGCATGGGGCTGAAGTACAATCAACATTGGGCAGAGTGAGTTGTCGACTATCTTGGGAAAGGAGAGGAAATTTGTATGGGTAGTAACATATAATTTTTTACATTCAGTTTTACATGAACATCAAGTAGATAAGAGGGGAGAAGAGCTTGGGGGATGGAACAACAAGGTTGGGTGAATTCTAGAGCATGTTAGAGCGTTTTTGGAGCATTTTGGAGTTGGAAATTGAAGAGCCAGGTTATCAGGCCTGAAGAGTGAACTCCTGGGTGAGTTTCACTGTATCAACAAGTGTTTGTTGTTGTTTTTCTTGGTGGTTCTCTTGGCAGTGAATTCCCTTGAGTTCCCAACACAGATATTTCTAGATACTTGAGCCAAAGAGACCCTGATAAATGAATGGGATGCCTAATGGACCGAGAGCAGTGAAGGGGTACATTCCTTGGGTTGGATAGGTCAAGAGGAAAAGATATGGAGGAATTTCAGGATAGTTATAGGAGAAAACTAGTGGCTTGTGTGATATGGAGTTGTGAGGGATTGTGAGAGGCACCCTTCTTTTGTGGATTCCTAGCCCTAGCTCGAGGGTGACTTGTTGGTGAGATCTGTAGCAACAAGTCTATGGTTGGATGGAACATCCTTCCCAAGCAGTTGGTTGCACAAATGTTTTATAAAAGATAAGTGTTTATCTATTTTCTAAGTTGTTCCATGAATTTAATATATGTGAATGGTTAATTGTGGTTGTGAATGAGTTATTAGTTGCATTCATGGTCATTTAGAGTGTCATAGATGCATTTAATTATGGGTATCAGAAATTAGTTGTATATGTGTTTAAATCGTAGCTAGTAAGCTACTGGATTTTGATTAGCAAAAAAAAAGTTTGTTTTTATGTGTATTTCCGCATAGTAATATTTCGTGGTTAAGATGGGGGACGTCACAATTCCAAGGTTAATTAAATTAAAAATGGCATTAAAATGATAATGAGATCAAATAAAAATAAAAACCCACTCACTTGGTCTCATGGTGAAAAGATGACTTTTTATTTCCCAAAATAGTTATAAAAGGAAACTCACCTTGGTTAAAACTCATTCTTCAATTGCCAAAATAGGGGTGTGGATTACTAAAGTTATTTTGTTGTCCATTGCTGGGATCCCATGAATATTTACTAGACCAACTGGTTTGGTATTGGGAGCCTGACCAAGATCCTTTCATCATACAGGGAAAAGTTTTGTAGTTGGACATGGATGATGTGTATTTTTGTATTGGATTGTCCCGGAGAGGATTACCATGGTGAGTAGATTATTCACCAGGGTGAGATAAGTGGTCGATGATGGATTTCATTGAGGAGTTTTGTCGGTATGGGTCTCATAAGATGAGTGGAAAGATCCCAATTCAGGATATTACAAATATACCACTCAAGACCATCCTCTTATGTACCACCCAAGCTTTGGGATCCACATGTCATCGTTTAGCATCCAAGACCAACATGAAAGTGGATCTAATGTGCTTAGAGCCCACCGTATTTAATTGGTGTGAGGGAGTCCTTGCCAATATGAAATCCCAACTAACTCATTGCAAGAGAGGCAAAGAAAAGCAGTTTGGAGACAACTCCCTCTTAGTGACCATTTTTTTGGAATGGGTGCCTCAGTTGAGGCCTTGGATGGTGATGGGTGATCCAACACCCTCTAACCCATGGATGATGTTTTGGGTTGAATACATGGGGAGATACCATAAGGACAACATAAATATCACTATGGTATTGGGTTTTCTAGCTGGTGGCGTCACCAAATTGTCAGTATTGAGGATTTCCCCTATGTGTGGGCTGACCTCCACCTGGATCTAGAGTTGCCACTTCCCCCAAGAGAGGCATGGGGCCCCATGGGTAAGTGTGTTTTTGAGTTTTTCATATTTCCATTTATTTTATTTTATTTTGGTATATAATTTTATTTTTTTGGTGGGTGCATACTGAAACAATTTTATGTTTTGCTGATGTAGGATCGGAGCGTCCGAAAGGAAGGGGCCAAGATCGTCGCCAAAGCAACGACGAGGAGTCATCGGGAGGGGAAGGAGGCACTAACAGTGAAGAAATACATCGTGTCTGGAATAACTTGGAGGGGATGACCATGGGAGTCCCCCCCACACTAGAGCAGGATATGCCCCCACACCCATGGTGACACTCTGAAGGTGTTTCCCGCCCCTAATTTCGTCAACTTCTCTGAAAAGTGGCTTGGGAGGTGTTGTTCTACCATGGAGGTTAACATCATGACTGACTAGCCTATGACACCCCATTTTGTACTAGATTCATATATTATCCGGTCGACACATTTTTGTATCAGGAGGCTACTAGAGCCCCAATTTTGTATATGCACCTCTCTTTTGGAAAGATGTAATCACACTTTGCGACTATATATATACATGATTTGTTTCGGATGCTACCTATGGATGTTCAAATACTGTGAATGACGACCCATGTTTTATGTACATGCATGCTTAAATACTTAATTTAATGAGACAAATGTCAATCTAACATGTAGTTAGCTAACGAATCAACCAACACATTAGACCTTCTTTGGATGTGGTAATATTCAATATGCTCAAAGTATCATTCAAGAAGATGTACCCTCAAATATGTATGCAACAGAACAAGATGTTTGATGCATATGTGCGATTCAACTGTGAGACCACGAGTTGAAAGTCCAATCTAACAACTAGATGACGAATTCCAAGGGCGAGCGCTTCAGACATTAGTTCAATGACGACACTATACACTGCAATATTGTTGGTTGCAGGCCTAAGGTATACAGCTCCTGAAATCACAAGCTCATAAGTGGGAGAAAACATCACCCATGCGATGAAAGCAATGTTCCGGGTACTATGACTGGCACCCTTAGCATATCCCAAATAGATAGAGGAGGAGGATGACATCTATAAATCAAGCATAAAGCATGATAAGGAGCTAACCAAGACAATTAACACACACACAAAAATCAAAGCACACCACTCTAGAACCAAACAAAAAACCTATGTACAAATCATCATGCGACTAGATGGCCTAGGCATAATACTTTTTAAGGTAGATCCCATTGCAAGGCTCCGAGAGAGGATTCCCATCATAGTCCACGAGCTCATAGAACCCTCTCTTCAAGACACATTTAACAATATAGGGACCCTACCATAAGGGTTTAAACTTACCTGCTCCCAATCTGTCATGGTCCTGGTCATAGACCAAAACCAAGTCACCTTTCGAAAAGACAAAAGGTCAGACATATTTGTCATACTAAGCTTTAACACGCTTCTTGTGTATTTCATTGGCCAAAGTAGCATCACGACATTGTTAATCAAGCCAGGCCAAGTACAAGAGATGCTCCTTGATCTAGGAGGATCTAAGGAATGCTCATAGAGGCCTAGGAGGATGTGGAACACTCAGAGAGGTCCCAGGGGGTCCAAAAAAACTCAAAATTTGACCATCTCAAATGATCAATAAAACAACATCAATGTGTAGAG
>ML861223.1:0-13679 GCA_009831015.1 Picea engelmannii | reverse complement strand
GCTACTGAAGACGGTTTCCACATCCGCAGCATAACACTTATCTTAGGGTTTAGCCCATAGACAAAGCGTTCTTATTATCATTGGTCATTATCCATGTATGAAACATATTTGACCAATTCCATAAACCTGATCTCATATTCTTCTAAGGTTATATTTCCCTGTACTAAAGCATGAAATGATCCTACTTGTTGTTCCTCATAGTAAACTGGCAGATATTTCCTTCGAAACCTCTCCTCGAAAAGTTCCCAAGATACGGTGTCCGGGGTAAGATGTAGTTTCCTTTCTAGGTTGGCCCACCAGTTCAACTCACTGTCTCTCAACTAAAAAATTGTTATCTTCACCTTTGAGGTGGACACATAGTCCCTTAAGGAAAAACACCTTGTCATGCCTTCCAACCATGATTCTGCGCGTTCACTGGCGTGACCCCCGACAAACTCCAAAAGTTTGATCTTCCGCAGTTCTCTAGTGATGTCTTCAGGTGGAGGTCCTCCCCTTGAATCCCTTAACGCATCTGGATTACTCGTTCCAGATGGTGGGGGATCCACTCTAATCCCTATTGGTTTTCGCCCCTTTAAAGTCTCATTTATGGCCTCCAAAGAGCGCAGCATGAGAGCTAGTTCAGGCAATGGTGGTGGCAATGCTGGCAGTCCCTGCGACGATGCCCCTCTGCCTTGATTTCCTTGACTCCTAACCATCTTGTATGATTTAACCTGCATCAACCAAAGTTGTCAGGGTGAGTTCAAGGGCGTTTCACATTTGCACAACTTAAACTAGAAAACATGGTTAGGCGTAAGTTTTTTTTTTTACTTGTCTGTAAATAGACGTTACTCTCTTTAGGGGAGGTGGCTAGGTTAGGGTTAAAGCGTCTAAGCTTGATTTCTTTTTCTAAGAAAACTATTGACCCTCTCACTATTAGTTATGCTAGCACTGTACCATACTCACCACAGTGCATCAGATCCCTTATATGGTGCTTTCTATTAACCCCCTATTCTACCCTCACTATTTCCCATAACCTGCATCAAACTCCCGCTACTCTACAAGGACTTTTAACTTGTAAATTATAAAGTTACACTATTACATTCATTAACCAAGGGGATATATATATGCCTAATAATCATAGGTTTCAAACCCATTATTAGCATTAAAATTTTATAATGTTAATACGTTGTGCAAAAAATGCTCCTTTGCGGGCTTGATGCGTGGCTTTGACTGATGGAATGCAATGGAAGGGCTTGGCGCTTGGATCGATGGTTGTGGACATGGAACTCAATGCTTGGTTAACTTGGACAATTGGAGATTATACTTCAGGATAGTACTTTATGACTATTGATCATTAATTTGTTTATATATATGAATTTATTTTGTAACGACTCATGTGTGGTGCGCTGGTGTTTGGTCATTTCTTAAGGCTTGGGCTTGGTGGGTGGTCATGGGTTCAAAACCCATGGACCCTAAAACATTTCAATTTTTTTTTTTTTTATACTTTATATATATATATATATATATATATAGATATAGATATATAAGTAACATTTTTTATTTATCCAATTTAAACTAATTAATTTAAATTTTAAATCCCTAAAGTAAAATAAAAACCAAATTCATTTAATTTATTTAAACTATCATAATTGTTTATTATATGTTTTTTTTAATAATAGAAATTTAAAAAAAATTAATTGATAAATAAATGAAATAAAAAAATATAAAAAGAAAACTTACCTTGCAGGTAATAACCTAGACCTCGCATGTGATCCACGTGTTACCCCCTTGCTTCCTCCAATGCCTTCCATACCTAAACCTAACCCTACACTCGTTCTCATAATGTTCCACTCTTTTGCCACCTCTCTCACTCTACAAGTGCAGCCAAGGTTACCGTAATGGTTGGAGGATCCTCTCTCATGGCTTTGCAAAGGCCTGTGGGCTGGAACTATGCCCTCACGATCTCCTCTTTCGTGGCTTGGTGCATAGTCTCTATACATGAGGTAGGTATATTGTTGTTGAGTTTGGTGTGTTGGTTTTTTGGGCCTTTGTGAAAGATCTACTCTCCTGGCTATCAGTCGCTGGCATCGTAGTGAAAAATAATGTTGCCTCGTTGTCTTTCCTTGTGGCTTGGTGCCTGTTAAGAATCTCCTTCATTAATATATATTTTTTGTTGTGCTTGCAATACTCCTTGGCTGCTCTTCCTTGGTGTTCTGTGTGTGGTGTAGAGCCTTTTTTTCATGGGCGCTGTATGCATTTGGGCACTTGGTATTGACTTTGGTGATTTGTTTTGTGTTGGGTTCTTAGATTAAGCTCACAGACTTGGTTTTATGCTTCTGCATTTTCTTGGTTCTTGCGGGATCTCCCCCATGGTTGTTCGCTTGGGTGATGTATTGTGTGTTTGGCGCTAGCGTGCTTGGGCTCTAGGTTTTGGGTTTTGGGTTTGATGCATTGCACACATAGACCTAGCTCCTCGGTGGCTTGCGCATGGTTTGAGAGCTCACTTGCGCTAGTGCATAGCGGAAGAGATTCTTTCTCATGGGTTCCTCCTCCATGTGACTTGTTCTAACACTTGGCACTCTGTCTCAATTGACTGGTGTGATGTGCACACACTATGGACTCATGGGATTTATCCTTAGCATTTGGTTTAAATGTTGCCTTTGTGCACAAGCTCTTGATCTCGGCTGACTGGTGTTGTTCCCTGATAGAGATGGAGAAAGATGAGAAGGGATTTTCAGGAGGGCCTTGTTGGTGGATATCTAGCGATACCTGAAGTAAACATTGATTGGCCATGGAGCGTAGACAAGGTCAGGGACTCTGTCTTCCTTCTCTTCATATATGTCTGGGATGTGTGTGCTGTAAGACAGAGAGAAAATCTTAGATGTCCTTGGCTAGCCCTAGTCTGGGTCGTTGAATGCAAAAGAATTGGAAGCCGCAAAGGGCGCAAATCTTAAGAGTGAGAATGCACAAAGAAAAAAGGTTGGAAATGGAATGAAGAATCTGGTTTTTTTTTGTTCTAATATTCATAACAAGCTCTTCATTGAGTCGTAGCAAGCTTTTCATTTATTCAGTTAACAAATGTTGTAGCATTCAGGCCTACTTATTGTGATTTTGATGACAATTATTCAGTGAAGGTTAAATCCATGGATATCGATCCCAATCTAGTTGTGAGCAACTCTGCAGCCACATTTAAGTTTTCTGCCACTTCCGGTAAGCCCTCAAGGTTTTTTCATATATGTTTATTCATCAAAAGAGGGAAATTCTCCCACCCAGCGGAGGGCAGTGACTTCAACTCATCCTCTGCCTCGACAAAATAAATAATGCATTTTGTTTTTTTATATACATAATTTAAATACATATCCTTTATACATGATTATTTATATAAAGTTATTTATATCTTTGTTTAGAAGTAAATATATATATCCCTAAAAAAAAATTGATTTATTATGTGTTTGTTTATTAGAACAAGTGTTAAAATTCATTTTTCACTTTCAATATATATAATATTATATCATTTCATTTTCATAGTGCATATTATATATATATATAACCAAAGTAATTGTGTGCTTGGCTTGCAGGTTAGGTGGGGCAGGAGATGGAGCTCATATTTTCATCTAATTAAAGGGTTTCAGGGTCCTTTTTTTTATGGTTGTTGCTTTGAATATATAATTACCCTATACAGTTCATTCAGGGTTTCAATATAACTATTTAGGTTTTTTTTTTTTAAATTTCAGGGTTGGAACAGTTCCATTCCTGAATTGTCCTACTTACATGTGGGTAGGTGGGTAGGCCCTGGTTCAAGTTTTTAAACTAGGTCTCTAATACCATGTGTAAGGTCTCTATCCCCACGGATCCTTATAAAATACAAGCTAAAATTTAAGAATGAAGAAATTATATCCTGTACAATTCAATCATCAACATATAATCATTTATTATCCAACATAATGAAAGTAAATTTAATTAATTTCCACATAACACAACAAATTCATGAAATTCATACCTCTCTTTGATGCTAATTCCTGAATCTTCAGTTGTCCTCTATGTTTCTCTGCCCGAACTCTACCCAAAACAAAATCTTTCCTCCCTGCCAGCTAGGAACAGAGCCTGTCCGGCTCCCTAGCTCTAGCATTCGGTGAGGATTCCTAGCCCCTGAGCCCAAAACTCCCAGCAACCTGGTGCACCCCTATAACAATCCACCCCAAACTCCAAACCAGAAAAGATCAACCAGAAAATATAGTCTCTAATCTCAAAATGCATCCTCTTCCCTAAATTTCCAAAAGTCCCCTTTTCCGAATGCCTCTCCCCCCTCATATCCTCCATTCACCACCTCCTACCCTCTTTTAATGCCACCCACCTTATCCCTCCATTTAATACCTTATCCCTCCATTCATTGCTTCATCCCCCTACATACGTAAAGTTTTATAATAATGAACTAAAAGTTATTAAATATTTAATTCTTTACCCTAAACATTAAATGTGTTAATCAATCAATTAACTAATTAACCAACATATATTAAACAATAAGTAATTAATTAACTAATTAATTAATATTATTAATCAATAATCATTAATTAACTAATACACTTTAGGACAGTTAATTATTTAATTAATTATACTTGGTAAATCTGAAGAAATCATTTAGCTAGGGTTGTTACACAAGATCTGGCCTCAAAAAGGGCTCAATGTCCTCGAATAATGGCCAAAATCCCTAAAAACTGGCAAAAATAACCATAAAAATCATATAATAAGGTCAAAATACCCACTTTTGGGCTAAATTAGGGTGAAACCCCTGATACTTGGTCTTTTGGTCACATTCGCACCCTCCATGTGGCCCTGGTCTAGTGCTAGCGTGCTCGCCCCTCTATTCCTGGCCCTGGTCATGTAGTTAGGGCCCATGTGGCCACAACCTATACATCCATGTGCCCCCGTTATTGGCCCTTGGTCTCCAGCCCCTAGTCATGCACCTTGGTCAGTGGGCTAGCTCATCCGACCGGGTGGTAACTCTACACATCTATGCCAACTGTATAAGAGAGTGGCCATATGTGATGGCCATATGGTAGTGCCATAGCTACACCAAAAAATATACGTGCCAAAAAATAACATCGTGACACTTGTATAAGAGTGTAGTCCAGTGTTAAGGTCACATGGTAATTTTCTTCGATGGTTGGGGCTAGAACCAAACCCTTTTCTTCACCGAATAACCCTCCATTCAAGCTTAAATATTTAATTTCCACTATAGTTATCAAGTAGCACCATGGGTGGGATGGTAGCCCGGCCTTGCCAAAGCATTCACCTGGACCAGAGGTCACAAGTTCAACTCCCGCGGAGTCCATAAAATTTTTCCCAAACAAATCAACCAATGGAGGGGTTCCACGTGGCAGCTTAGGAATGGGACACATGGGACCATTACACTTTCCCACTAACTTCCACGTGTCTTACAATGATTCATCTAGCTGTCAATACCTACCCATGTCTGCACCTGTGGACATCAACATGCCATCTCATTGCCACATCACTATAGGTTCATATGACCTGTATAGTTAGCTTCCATGTCAGCACTATACAGAGTGTACAGTCATCAAAATTTTGCCTATTTGCAAAATGAACAGACCATGATATCTTCCGCATACGATGTCCCTTTGATCTTGTTCAAGTTGTGTTAGGTTCGTAACAACGATTCCTATGTGTATGCCCATTTTGAAGCGGTTATAAGAACTTTTATTTTTAGGCTTTCCTGGACCCATTTCTATTCCTAGATCCATTTTGGATCATTCAAGACTGTAGAAGGTACACCAAACCTTTACCAATCCTATGGATTGATTCTGGAGCACTTTGACATTCTTTTCCAATATATGCACCGACTAGATCTGAGGGTCTCCTTCTATCTCCACCTAAATCAAATTTCAATCAATAACTTGGTTAGGATCATGCACATACATTTTCAACAATGAGACAATAAATACATTATTCACATTCATGGAAGTAGGAAATGAAAAAATGTATGCAACTAACCCTATTATGTCCAATATCTCAACTGTACCATAGAATCTGACTGCTATCTTTGTACAATTTCCCAACTTCAATGAGCTCTTCTTGGGCTTTAGCTTCAAAATCACATGCTCTCCCACTTTAAATTCTCTATATTTATTATTCTTATTTGCATAACTCTTATGTCTATCTTGTGTTTCTTTCAGATTATTCTTAATTTTAATCATTTGGCCATCCATATCCTTGAGCAATTTTGGAAAAAATACCGCTTTGTTTGCTAGGTTGTCCCGACTGTAGTATTGCATTTTTACTATACAAATCTTCAAATGTGCTCATCTTCAATGAAACTCGATACCCATAATTATAAGAAAAAACAATCAAATGCATGTAATGTTCACACTTAAATGACTTATCCATCACATAAAGTCTCAACATGTCTTTAATCACTTGATTGATTCTCTTTGTCTACCCATGTGACTGTGGATGGTATGTTGTGCTTAAATTCAAATTTGTAGCAAATCTTTTAAATAATCCTCTCCAAAAGTTTCAAGTTGTTGGAAACTTAATCTACTTAAAGTTTTAAGTGACTAATAGTTTTGAAGTGTCCAAGAGACTTTTAAAGACAAATCCAAAGGTCATATGAATGTATATATATGTGTATCATATCAATTAATAAATATATTGCAAGTTTATCTACTTTTTAAGTGTCTAACATTGATAACATTATTGAGGGTCTGATTCACTATGGTAGTCATCCATAACATTTAAATGTGTCTAGAAATGTTCTATCTCTACGTGCTAGCCTACCAGTATGGGCCCCTTCTCCTTCTAGTCTTCCACTATCATTTATTCTAGGAACCATATCCCCATATGAAAATATGTCTGGGGAAATAATTCAATCATGGAATTTAGAAACACCTTCCTCGGAGTCTCTATTCCTTCTAGCAATTCTCTGTTTGCACGTCACTTCTATGCAAGTTCAAAACATGTCTCTTCATGGAAAAATTCTAATTAGTTTTCCAACCCATCAAGTCCTGGTGAAACCCTAATTCTCATTATTATTTATATTGCATCCATTCCATTGAAAACTCCTTGTTATATTTGTTGGGCAGTGAAAGAAAAACATAGTGCAAAACTAGAGCATAAACGAGATAGGTTAAACACACATCAAAACAAGAAAAACAAACACACAATTGACACAATGATTTATGTGGAAACCCGAATCAGGAAAAAAACACAGGTAATGATTATTAATCTTCTTCTATTCACGAGAGAATTAGAATAGCCAACCCAAGCACACAACCATCCTCTCCTTATGCAATTTACTCTCTTACACTCGCATTTCCCTCACATTGTACTCTACCTCTATGGCTATTCTCATATATATAATATCTATCACTCAATTACATAGACTGATCATGAATAGATCACATAGTTATACAAACAATTCATAAATAGATTACATGTATGCGCATGTGCATGTGCATGTGCATCTGCATGTGACCACATGGGAAAATTTGTTGGCATGTTTCCAACAATATCCACCTTCACATCAATTTACCTAATATATCGTGCCCTTAATTAATTCATCACCTTTTCAATCCAAGCGAAGCCAAACACCATCACAGCTCTATAACTTCTCTAACAATACTAGTACGTGAACATTCCTGCACGATTCACTCCATCATGGATCATTCTGTCTCCATCAGTAACATGTCTCATAAACCGATGTACTTGTCCAAAACTCATGAATCATAACCACATACCAAATCACTGCAACCACTATAGGTGATACTTGTGCTTTTATGTTTGAAACACCCATTTCCATGCTCTTCACCTGGTTTTTCCATGTGTCTACTGAAAACACCAACTGCATGTGAAATGTTGACAATTTATCCATCGCAATCATCAAACTTTCTGCTAGCATATAATACTATAGACATATAACCCTTTTCTTCTTCATCAATTAGGACATAAACCTGAAGAGAAATTACAATGGAAAGCCAAAGGGATTTTACCAGTTTCATATTATTCATACTGAATTTCCAAAGTATCTTCACCACATACTTTTGTTTTGATAACCAATCTTACCATATTTAATGTCTCTGTGTATTTCCATGCCCAAGATTTATTTTTCTTCTCCCAGATCCTTCCTAACAAACATCCCAACCAACTAAGACAACCTGTTGATCGCAACCATGCTTTTGCTTGCAACAAGCATAACATATAAGACCAATGTAATGAATATACCATAAACATAATTGTTATACTCACTTCTTGTAAAATTTAGCTCACCATGTAGGAATCAAACATCTTGTACCATTTTCCTAGCATGATTTAGTCCATACAATGATTTTTGAGTTTGCAAATAAATCTCCTATTGCGATTATGAGCTAACCATTCTGGTTGTTCCATATACATCCCCTTATAAAAGAAGATTCATCAAACACTGCATCTTTGTCCATGATGATTATGTGGGTTGTAGGATCCCATAGTATGCACCCCTTAACATCATCACCATATCAAAGATATACCTATTTGATCTACGTCCTACTTAGAAAGCTGATAAAATACCATAAGCATCATAACTGAATAATTTCACATTTGATTAATTACCATATGACCTATTCATACCTCTTCCTAAATCTTCCTGTCTTTTGCAACCGATGGTGACCGAGTTACCAGATAGCACAACCTCTTTTGTCCACAACTATTTCTGCAACTTGGTATTACTGAACATCCTTATTCGATCCCAACTTCCTTGCAATAATTTTTAGGTTCCATGGATATGAACTTACCTTCATCCTATAATATCAAACACTTTGTTGACCTGTCAAAAAGTCAACATTTCTACAGACCCACCTTTCTAAACCGAACACACTTCTCCACCTCGAACTTTGCATTCAAACAACTTTTACCAAACCTGCCCAAACCATCCAAGTAAGCCTTCACCGCTTACCTCCAAGCCCATTTACAATGGATTTCACAAGGTCTTTTATAGGATTCATTACATGCAATCCGTGGACACAATACCACGGGATACCCAAGACACATGGACTCGAAAAACCACCTGTTTGACCTAAAAACAGATTTAACTCATTAACTCTTTCACCTAGTCAAGGTTAACCCAACATACATGCCCCCCCACATATTCAATATACCTAAATATATGTCTAGAATTTTTATAGGTGACCTGATAAACCAGGGGTACGCATGCTTATCCAGGTCTTATAGACATATACCCATTTACATGCAATCAATAATTTCTACAACTCCAAAGTAAATACATTTATTATTATTACTATTATTTCATGGAGACTCAACCATAACTGCCATGCACCTTCTATGTGAACACAGGTGGTGAGACACAATAGATGGACAAACCTTCATCAACCATACCTGTAGTTGAATTTGCTTCTATTATGGAGTCCTCTTTTGATACATGTTGTCTTTTGCAACAATCCTTCTTGAGATGCCCAAATTTTCCACAAAACCAACAATTTTCCTTACCCTTACTATCTTTTGACTTCGACCTAGTTGTACCTTTCTAATCTTTCCCTCCTTTTGTACATCAACCTATGACCGCTATTGCTTTTGTTGTTGAGGTTTCTTTAACATATTTTTTCCTCATCTCCTCAAACAACAAATCTCCCACAACAATGTCATAATCAATGGCATATGTTGTGTTAAACAACACAGTTGTGACTAGATGATCCCAAGAATCGGGAAATGAGCATAGTAGCATAATTTTCTTGTCCTCGTCATCGAAATTTACTTCCATAGTAGTTAATTGACAAGTCAGAGTATTGAAGACATTCAAGTGATCAACAATTTTTGTACCTTCTTTCATTCAGAAGTTGTAGAACTTCTTCTTTAAGAAGATTCTATTTGACAAGTTCTTTGTCATATATAGACTGCCCATTTTTTTGCACAAACCTGGTGTTGTCTTCTCTTCAACGATGTTAAACAATTCTTCATCTGTGAGACATAGGTGAATAATATTGAGCGATATTGCATACAGGTCCTCTCAGTCCACGTCTATCATGCTGCCAGTTTTATTGACTTTCCATCCAATGCCTTTTGCAATCCTTGTTGCACAAGAAAATCCCGCATCTTGAGTTTCCATCGCGCAAAGCTATTCTTTCTGCTGAATTTCTCCACCTCAAACTTAGAAAACTACACTTTCTTCATTAACAGAAAAAAATCCAAAACCACTGCTTATAAAAATGAGCATTTTAAAATGAAAGAATTTTATTATATTTAAGGTTAAACCCTAAAAAATAAAATTTAATTAAAAGGTTGTAAAAAAACTTTATTAAATAAAAACCTTTTATCAAAAACCTTAAACTCTTCCACTTCACCTTTTTATATTGTAAAAAATTCCACCTTACCTCACCTTTTTATATTATAAAACTCATAGTCATTTCTTAAGGCTCATGGCCATATCCTTTTTGAGTAAGACAAAAAACCTTCCAAACTTTAGTTTATACCATGCAAGCAAATTGTTCCTTATACCATGAAAACTTTGGTTTTTAAGATGGACGCTCTGTTACTATGGACGAGGGAGAGCGATTTTGAGATCAAAGATCCTTTACTATGGGTGGGGGAGCATTTATTTTTCGACGCTCTGTGGTGCAACAAACCGGGTGCACCAATTTTTCAAAAAAAATGAGTGCCTATTTTCCAAAAAATAGGAGCATTGATTTTCTGAAAAACAAGACTGTGAGAGTGTCGACGTGTCTCTAACACTGTCTAGGGAGCGCCAATGAGCTTAAAATTCTTTCACTCTCTAGATACCTACATGTAATTCCCCTTGGCTCACCTGCGAAACCTATTCAATTCACCTTGGCTCTGACACCACTTGTTGGGCAGTAAAAGAAAAACATAACACAAAACTAGAACATAAACGCGCTAGATTAAACACACATCAAACCAAGAACAAAAAACACACAATTGAAATAGTAATTTATGTGGAAACCCAAATCAGGAAAAAACCATGGGCACTGATTATAAATATTCTTCTATTCAAGGGAGAATTACAATAGCCAAACCATGCATACAACCATCCTCTCCTTATGCAATGTACTCGCTTGCACTCGCATTGTCCTCACATTGTACTCTACCTCTATGGGTATGCTCGCATATATAATATCTATCACTTACTTACATAGACTGGTCATGAATAGATCACATAGTTACACGAACAATTCATAAGTATATTGCATGCATGGGCATGTGCATTTGCATGTGACTGCATGAGAAAAGTTACATGAACAATTCATAAGTATATTGCATGCATGCGCATGTGTAGTTGCATGTGACTGCATGGGAAAAATTGTTGGCATGTTTCCCACAATATGTTGAATAGTGAACCCGACATGAAGAGTGGCGCAACGAAAGAATATTGAACCCTAGACTAAATTCTCATGTTGGCACACCCCACATCGTTAAACCTAATCATAAATAACCTTCACCACATGATTGCAGCTTGACCATTCAACTACTCATCATCGATCGTTAATATTCCCTTTGTAAATGAACCCTTCATGACCTCTCAAATGACATGATAGTTAATATTCTCTTTGACATGCCGCCACTTTGCAGTCATGTTCTCTCAAATGTAGAAACTATATTTTTCACAATTGTACCAACACCATCTTCAAGTGCCTCCACCTAAAAACATGTATTGACATATCACTCTCAGGGTGTTGTTGATATTATCTCCATGGGGATAGAATATATCCATATTTGTCTTTGTTTATCTCAATCCTTGTATTATTCCACAATACGTAAGTATCAATTTCTTTCTGCCTCCTTTTGTGACAACTACATTGCTCAAACCCATCTCACGCTTATCTTTATGTGTGATTCCAATAGTTGTGGCACACATTATAGCGAGCTTGTTTACGAATCACTTCTACTTGTTGGTGAAGAAGGGGAACTTTTGGAATGAAAAAAAAAGTTCCTAGCATTTTTCTATTTTCCTTGTACATGTCTCTCGACACACTTTGCATCATAAGAACATCAATAAACGTCTTTCCATATCTGTTTCAAGGAATGTTATACTATTCTTTACTCTTTCTTGTTCTAGTTGTTCAAGTAGATAGTTGCATACCCACTCTTATGCTGGGTTTTCTTTTGATTCTTTTGAAACCTTTTTGACAAAATACAACCCCATTCAGCATCACTAAAAACATTCCATCCATCATTTTTTCCCAGCTACATGGATAGTCTAATAATTTTCCCAATTGTCTCTTTCCAGCCTAAGAGTTTTACCACCCATCGCACAAACTATGGGGGTTTATTCCACTCACCCCCAATATATTTCCTATCCAATCCATCCATTGTGGCTACACTTATAGTCCACCCATTGCCACCACCTTTTCCATTGCATCCATCTATAGTGGATGCACCCATATTCCACCCACCCCTACCATATTTCCAACTCATCCATCCACAGTGGATGGACCCATATGCCACCCACCCCCACAAAATTTTCCATATCATGCATCAATTGAGCCTATCGCAGTAGATGTATATGTTGTCTTGGAGCAGGTTGTACAACCAAGTACTCCACCTACTAGCAACAATCCACCATTTCCTAAGTTATTCAAGGTGAAATCAATTGTTAATAAATATTTGAGGATCATGAATTGAATTGATTTCTATGAATTTTTTTAAATTCCATTCTTTGATCCTTGTAACTATTGTAGTGTGGAATTGTTGAGAGATTAGGGTCGTGAAGGAGGGAAAAACCCTCACAATTTTCTATATCATCTGTGATGAATTGATGTATATTGAATTACAAAGTATAGTTTTCTAAGTATGTTAATTCATTGTGGAAAAAAAGTTATAATAATGTTTTTTATTTCTTCAATCTAGAGAGTGATGAACCACAACCAGGTGCAAAACCACTCAAGGTGGTTCTTTAAGTAAGATAAGAAAGATCAATTTATTGGATGCCTCTTATAGTGGCAAGGGTAGAAGTGGCCAATGAGTGACCAATCCGTGCTATTTTGTATCTATGACATCATATATGACAATTTTCCATGTTTGGGCATGATGTGCCATTTTGCAAAAAAATGTAGAGCTGATACCATGTTGAACACACACACACACACACATTTCATGACATGTGTTTTATGAATTGCAATGTTGGTTTATTTTGATCAAAATGTTATCAAGATAAATGAGAAGGATTCTACATCAAAATTATCTATGTATTTAACCAACAAATTGATTAGATATATTCTTTAAGGCCTTATATAGTTTTATAGTGGCTCCAATCAAGATAAGTACCAATTTACAGGAACAATAAACTAAATGCACATAGCATGAGGATATGAAGAAAAGACAAATAATGCTTATTCATATGCCTAGAAGGATAAAATTTGGAACTAATTATACCTACATATTGGTGGAAAAAATGAAGGGTGTCCTTAAGGGATATGCAATGTAGTCCATATAGAGAGTTAAAAACAAAGAGAATATTAAAAAAATATGTGAATCTGTGTATTGGTGTAGGTTGTAGACTTATTCATTCATTAATGGTAAACAACTCCAATGAGTCTATGAGCTAAACCATTGTTTCCTTTAATTATTGATTTAGAGTATGAAAATTTGAGATGCCCCATGTGGAACTAGTGGCATCATGACCATTACAAGGTGTTTTTAGAGTATCTTCAACCTAAGATAACAATTTATCTAGAATC
>WSFP011412700.1:0-24290 GCA_009831015.1 Picea engelmannii | reverse complement strand
CTCCTTCAGTTGAGGACCTGCCCTAAGATCATGGCTTGATCAGGGATTCGAGCTCAACTGCCTTCCAAGAATGAAAAGAAGCTTCCCCCATTCATCTCAACAGCGAAACAACTTCCCAGAATAGGTAGCGCTCCCTCAAAAGGTCCATCAAAGCGTTGTAGCGCTCCCTAGTAAGCTTTAGGGAGCACTGGCGCCTTCAAAATCTATAACGCTCCTTCAAAAGGGCCTGGGAGCGTTATAACGCTCCCTAACAGTGTATGGGGAGCGTCGGCGCTCCGAGATAGTGCAAGGGGGAGCGCTCCTCTCCAAAACTCAATTTTTGAGGTGCTTTCAGATGGTAAAAGGTTTGCAAGCCTGTTGACTCATTTCTCCTCTTCCAAATCAGATGTTTGAGGTGTTTCAAGTGCCTTTCTCATGTCGTTATAGGCACGACATAGGCATCATGGCAACATGCTTTGTTGCGACACTTGTGAGCAACATACGACACTTGTGACCTTGTGAGCAAAATGCGACACTTGCAACCTTTGTAATGACGACACTTGCGACACTATCAAAGTGAGTAATTTTGATGTGTAACAGTGTCTGCCAGAAGATTCGAAGAGACTCTGTGTGATCGCCAGAGGAGATGAAGAGTCTCCAAGCTTCATCCAGTGAAGGAAGACAACTCTTAGAGGGATTGACAGGTGGATGAGCATTGAAGTCTATAGCTGAAAATAGAACGAATAAGCTCGTCGAATACAGAGAAGACGAAGAGCCTCATTTGCCAGAGAAGCTGAGAAATCTAGACAAAGCACCCAATGATGTTGAACGTGTGGGAAAAACTATCGAAGAAGTTGAAGAGTCGCGATGATGATGAGGCAGATCACTCAAGATGTGGAGGAGTATGGGGCAGAGTGAGCATGCAGAGGCATTGCAAATATTGCATGCAAAAAGACCATAGAGACGATAAGAGTTCGGAAAAAAGAAGAGAGAGGGGTTATCGCTGTGCAGGAGAATTCAGGGGTGTTCAAGGAGGTAGAGCGCAGGAGAAGAAATGCAGAGTTGAGGAATGGTGCATTAAAGGGATATGGTGCATAGTGCATGAAAGGAAAAAGAACAGAAAGTGCAAGGGGTGTGCAGAGGATACTGACGCAGATAAGGCAGAGCAGTGTAACAGAACAATGACAAGGCTGGTAAGACATTGAATAACTTTATATCGTTGTAATAAGTTTTAGTAAAAAATAAATTACAATTTAGGGTGGTAGGGAGGTGTTAGGGAGGACTGTTGTCCTCATAGGTTCAAGTGGGTTCTTGAACACAAGGGGTTGTAGCTTCCATCTGGTTGTAGCCAGAGAAACCAGGGTGGCAGGATGGTCCAAGGGAGAATTCTTGTTCTCTGTTATATAGGTTGGCGCCTGTATGATTGAAAGTTGGTGCTTCCATCCAATTGGTGCTGGAAACACTCAGGGAGTTGGTGCTTCCTTCTAGTTGGTGCTAGAGAAACTAGGGAATCGGTGCTTCCTTCTAGTTGGTGCTAGAGAAACCAGGGAGTTGGTGCTTCCTTCTAGTGGGTGCTAGTGAAAACAGAGATTTGGTGCTCTCAGCAAGTAGCAGCTTGCAAAACTGAGGTTGTAGCCTCATTATGAGTTCGTGCTCATATGTATGATAATGTAAAGAATGTAACTATTACTTATCGTATAAAGAAAAAGAGGTTTTTACCCTGTATGGGTTTCCTCGGGAAATATCTGTCTCTGTGTTTCTCATATATGTGACTGATGTTGAATGTGCCATTGTTTATTTCCCTTCATTATTGTGATCATCATTTCGTGTTTCTGCAAAGAGTTTAAAAGAAGCATAATTGTTTAAGCATGGTAACAACTGATTCACCCCCCCCCCCTCTTAGTTTTCCAACAAAGAGGTCGTGGATAAGTGGTCGAGACATATATATGAGTGGCATGAAAATATAACACTGAGCGGGGAGAGACAAGCTGAAGAGGCATTTCTGACACTAAAATGTGACAAACTTACAGGGAATGCAGTTAGCAGACATAGGCATTGAATAGATATGGACAATTACCATAGGCCAAAGAACTGAGCAGTTCTGATACCAATGTTAGAATCACGATTTAGAATAGGGGTGAAGTGCATTTTATTAATGATATGATACATGTTTATATACATTGATATTGACACTTGGATTTGTATTCAAAAACATCTCTTGGACTCTCGAAGATGGTTTTCTTTATATTCTTTTAGTCAAGTAACTTTAACGGATTACATTTCCAACAATGTCGATAGCTGTTAATCCCTCCAGTTAATGCAAGATAACACCTGTGATGCATTCTGGTTACAGGAAGAGCAAAAGGGTGGTGAGCGCAGTGGCACAAGAATAGGCAGATATCAAGGAGGACCCAAAGGTAGATATGGGCATGGTCGCGGCCACAGATATGGTGGAGGAGGAGGTAGACCCCCCAAATTTTTTAATTGTGGTGAGAATGGTCATGTCTCATGATTTTGCACCAAACCACTCATGCTTTGTGCATATTTTTATAGTCCTAAACATGTAACCAAGGATTGTACTGACTTATTGAAGAAGTGGGAGGACAAGAAGACCAAATGTAACATGGTGCATGCTGAGCCACACAAAAAAAAGAAGACGAATGAGGAGGCTGGCATTCAATTAGTAACCCATGGAGGGGCAAAGACAGGGGAAAAATTCGAGCATGGTGAATGCTCGAGTGAAAAACAGGACAGAAATATCAGGAAGGATCCTCATCCCCCTATAAAGTTTGATGTTTCTTAAGAGAAGTAGCTTATGTACAATGCACAGAGAACACTTGAGGAAGAAAGAGTGCACAAGGAGATGAAATGTGCGACTCAAAGGTCTCTTGAAGAGGCACGAATCTGGGAGGAAGTACATAGGGAAACATAAAGGTTGCTAGAAGAAGCTCAGATCTGCGAAGAGGTGCAGTGGCCAATGAAGAGTTCATTGGATGAAGCTGGTGTGCGTGAGGAGTTACAATTCACAAAACAAATATCTTTGGACAAGGCTCATGCATGTGATGAAATATAGCGCTCGACCCAAAGATTGATAGAGGAAGCACGTAGACAAAATACACTATGATGCACTAAGAAAAAGGCATACGAAGAACAACACTGAGAGTAGTTGCAACGCACAACACACGCAGAAGCCTTGTGTGAGTTAGGTCGCATGGAATAAGCTAAAGATCAAGTCAATACCTTCTTACACTTCTATTTGAGATTGCTCAAGGATCTGGAAGCGACAAGTCAATTGACTTAGATGTTAGCTACTTGCATGAAAGAACAAGGGGAGGAGACCACCATATCTGCTCCATTGCTGAAAAGGGATGTGTGTTATGTCAACAAGCAAAAATGCACTAGCCAAGAATTCAACATGACAACAGAGCTTTGCGGGTACGACATGGATGGAGTCATGCTGGATATGGGATCTGATGTGAACATTTTTCCGAAGAAATATTGGGAAGTGATGGGTAAGCCTATATTGGTGTGGTCACCCATCAAACTCCGATTTTCGAATCAATATAAGATCTACCCTATAGGCTAGTTGGAGCAAGTAGAAATAAACATCGAAGGAGTGAAAACAAAGGCCAAATTCAAAGTCATCGAGATCATGGATGAGTCTAATCCATATCTTTCACTACTGGGGATTGATTGGGCCTTTGACAATAATGCAGTGTTAAATATAAAGAAGAGGCATATGTCCTTTGAAACAGACACCCTGTGTGTGGTCACGCCACTAGATCCATATGAGGGTGACCAATACAATGAGCTCGTGGATGAGGATGCGTGGAGCTCAGGTATTGAAAATATTTACAATATCAAGGGGTGCAGGAAGGACTACATCAACCCCACCGTAGACAAAGAATTAAGTTGGAGTAGTGTTAAGTCATATGGTACAGATTCTAAGGATTCCATGGAGAGGTGGCAAATAAAGCTACATGTCGTCTCAATGAGGAGGTGCACACATATCTATGCTAAAGAGTGTGTCTAATACTTTGGCTCCTATCAATATGATGGGTCAGAGCTGATGGACACATTGATTGCATGGATACAGTGCATTCCCAGGTACCAGCAACTTCGCACACTTGACTCAATACTGATAGAGATTCCTACGCACTGGTGGGATGCACATCAAGAATCATATCGTGAATGGGTAGATATCAAAGCATCCACGTGTGAATTATTTTGACTAGATGTTGACATTCGTCAATACACATGTCCCTGTGAAAGGCATTGGATTGCAAAGTAGAGGCGCATTACGCGTGGTCACTATATGAATGACCACCGCCGACTTCCCAAGAAACACCCTATTTCCTAGATTCCCCAATTTTACATTGGAAAACCTAGGCGACCTTCAATAGCTCATGATGATTTATTCTCTACACACTTTCTCCCCAACCCCAAATCAACATATAGACAAATCCAACACATCTTTCGAAGCAATGGTTAGCAAATGGATCTTACCAGAACCTACTGTGCCTAATATTCTACCTCCCGTGTGAAAAATGATTGGACATGCTTGGATATGGGTACATGGCGACCCACCTAGGGTAGCTCCATCCCTTTAATCCATTAATCAATTCCCTCCGAGGTGCATTGTTCCATGCACCACACCTCTAACGAGTAAAATCGTGCATGGTTTTTTCCATCTATATCATTATTGATTTTAAAGATCTGGCGGCGAACACAAATTGGCAATATTAACGTTCGAAGTGACAGGTCATCCTCACATGTTCGCTACAACTAATTCAGGAACCAATGGCCCATTACCACCATTGGAAAGAGGATGATTTCCATGATTTAGAATAAAAGTGACAATTACTACAAAAATCAGTACAAGACTCAAAATTAATGTAAATACACCAAAATGAATTCCAACATGTCAATCCCAATGTCTGGAGTAAGGTTAAGTATGATCCAACCCAATGAAAAGATGGCCTAATCACTTTGCATGCGTAAACAACCACGTGTTTTTATGGCTCCATTTGATTCAAAACCCCCCTCTCCTTCCACTTCCTCACTATTTATTTTTCTCTGCGTTGCACTTACTCCACCCCTAATGCCATAATTTAGACCATCTCCACTCTCAATCCCAGTCCGCAGACAAGTTCCAACACTGTTACAACCACTTCTAATATTGCTTCATCTAGCCAAGCTAAGCCCCAAACAAATTCTAAGGCCGTGAAATAAATTCCATTTCCTAATATTGTACTTTCTTGTGGTGTCCTCAATGAAGAAATTCGATTCAGGAAAGTACCCTTCCTCAAATGTGTCTACTACAATGTCTGCGATCCCCAGCAATTTCCTGAACTTCAACTCAACCGATACATAAAGGTTGTCTGGGGCAATGATGGCATGGAGAAAACAATCCTATAAGACTGGGAAAGACCCTTGAAGTAATCTGGGATACTATCCCTTCTTAAATGTCCAACTTTGGTTGGGTTCAGGCTATGCGCATGTGTTCGGTTGCTCCTCACCAAAGTAAAAGGGGGATACCTTTGGTTGGACCAACCATATCTTGTCAACCAAGCGATTATACACAAAGTCTTGGGTTTGCCCAATTCCGGTGCCAATCCAACCAACATTTGTAAAGCCAAAGATGCATCGTTGGAGGAAGTGTATTCTGAATATGACACATGAAGAGGTAAACACGACATTCATCTCCCTGCAATAAATGATTTGGCATTCTGACTTTCCACTCAACTACTTGCATGCAAACTTATTTGCAAATGTTGAAAGGAAGAATGTCCAATTGGGGTCATTCTCACCACCGAGCATTGTGTTGACGAGCATTAGATGGCTTGGGCCCCCTACCTCTTTAAATAATTTGTTGCGGACTGCCTGAATGCTCAGGATGAGTGGAAGGAGTTTCATTACAGTTGGATCCATTTATTTCTGGGCATGGTGCTCTAGAATCCACCCCCTAGATTTGAAATCGATATGGTGAATTCCCCCTCATTTCTTGCTCTCGAGTTCTTACTGCTCCAACATTCCAAGAGGCCAAGAAACATGATTCCATTTCTAAAGCGTTCAAGTAATGGTAAGCCTAGTTGATCAATGCATCTGTCGAGCAAGTCCACATCCCACTCCAGATATTCACCAGTATGAACATCATCTTCATTTTACATGTAACTTCTATAATGTGGTCATATTTCCTCACGTAGCTACAAGGAAATCCAAATCCATACTTCGCTTTTGTATCACAAAATGTGATATTATCATGGGGGTTGAACATTGAACGACAAAATAACAACCCCCCTTCTAAGAGCTACAGTCTGAATTTGAAATCAGACCAAAGAATTCTCTGGACCAGTTTTAGAATGCAGTGGAGGTCGATAAAACAAAAACAATGAATATGGATATAGAATGTCCCCACTCCTTTACATGTTCTCCAAACACAAATGGGTCTGATGAGGACAATGCCACATCCAAAAAGTGAAAGCATCTGTCACACACTTATATCTCATCTCAGATAACCATTGAATTAGGGTCTGACCGCAATCCTTCACCTCCACCGCAACCAACCCCAATTGTAGAAGAAGCCATCTTGGACACCTCTCCACTCAAACCCCACTCTAGGGCTAGTAAATGTTGGCGTACAACATCCCATAAGAAAACTGAGGAGGGTTCCTCCACCCAGAGCCGACAAGTTGAAAAATTGATGAAATATATTTATGCGTAGTTAGCCAAACAACAAGTCTCCCACAACGACATGATCAAGAAGATTAATATTCTGGGCCAACATGAATCTCCATAATCAATTGTTCCAATCCTCGAGGTGCTAGGAGGTATCCCTTTCTGAGTGATCAATGTTGATCCACTCACAGTCATCCCATCAATCTTGTCTAGAACTAAGTTGGACTTATCATAGGTGCCTACACCAGACATATAGAACTTTATCACTTCCCCGGTTCATGAGCTCAAAGAGTGCTAGCAATCCCTCTACCAGGAGCACACCTAGTTACACCTTAGCTATGAACAAGAGAGTTCTAGTCATGATGCCAAATGATCCCACTTACAACGAGAATCCCATGTGCATTAGGAACCATAAGAGACCCGAAAGACTTTACAATATCTACACATGGCTGAAGTGTCCACACATACAGAAACTCAGGGCCAATATGTATCCTTTCTCAACGACTAGACCGAACTAATCACCACTCTCGATGAAGCATACTCCCAAGTCTCCCCGCTAGTATTAGTGCAGCTAGATATTCCAGCCTTGTAGAAAATAAAATCACTCATCACGTACATTAAGGATTTGTAGTCACATAATCACAAACTTTAGAACCAACTGCAACATCTTACACTTGAGGAGACCACCCTCCAACAACATATTTCTCAAGAAATCACTTCCATTCAGGGAATTCGAAACCATGCTCAAGGCTTCATTGATTTGGTCACTCAAAGATTCAAATTGTGGGATTATTTATAGATCCCTCTAGAGCTCACAACTCTTTATGATCGAACTCGTGCAGTAGAGGCTGAGGTTGCATAGAAAAAGTGGGATGTGGGTTCATTGCCTCCCAAAGAATGCATTGCTACAATTCATGTCGTTGTCGCACGAACAAAGGAGATCACTTTAGCAAGGGATGAACACCAAAATATATAAGAATTTATCACTTCGATGGATGACATTAAGACGGATTGGTATACTCATCTTTCAAACATATAAGTTGTTTCCGACCCCCTCATCAAGCAACTCAACATCACATATTTAACAAATCCTCGGTCCACAACCATAGACATCAACAAAACTATTGAAATTTCCAATGTGTTGTGGTAAATTTCCCTCCATGGACAGTTGAAACCCCCCTTGGATCAAGACCCCTCTTTTATCCAAGACAGAAGGAAAACAAATGGTGTACCACTTCCCCCCTAGACCTATTTCAACAATTAGAATGAGAAGAGAGGGATGGATGACTTACACTTTTATGCCGGTTGTCCTTGCTGTTCCAACCTTTGACCTTGATGTCCAAGCTCCTAGGTGCAATAAATTTCCTGCAAGGAACAAAGCAAAACCTCCTTCTTCAACACTACATTGTTAAGCATAAACAAATCTATCTATGATGAATTTAACAACAATAGACATGCATATATTTAACACATAGACATGAGAGGAATAAGCCAAGTTATGTATTAATGGAAAGAAAATAACAGTGAATCACTTACAACCTCAATATTGATGTTGCATTATCTCCTCCAAGCTCTCCTTTCCATCCCCTTGGATCTCACACAATCATAAGTATGATGCTCTCAATTCTCCCCCTTTTTCATGTTGATTTTTCTATATGAGATAATATTTGATCGATGTGTTTTATTACAATGACAAGTGTTCCATATATAGAGAATATATGGTGACCATCCATAAGAGGATGCGTCCCTTGGATAATAAATAACTATTTATTATTATTATTACTTATTATATATATTATTTAATAATTATTAATTATATTATTATATTATTAATTATTAGTCTAGAAGAATGTCTTCCTGATGTTGTCCAAACATCAACACTCCCTCTCAACGAGGGAGACATTCCTCATCACGCCAAATCTTGTCTCTGAAGTATACAAACTTCACCCTAGACTCATGACACTTGTCTGTTAGTCTTAGGAGATGTCTCTCTCCCACCTAAATGAAGGGGAAACTCTCCCTGAGACTATCCCTCTAAGCCAACTAACTCTCTCTGAGATCATGCTCACTTTGGGTCCGTATGTGATAACATCTAGTATATTGAGTTTTTATCATTCCTTGTCAAATTTCCATGACTAGGAAAAATACCACACTAGGGTCATTCACCACAGGTACACCCCTGTGAGTGAATGCCATCTTGATGCTAACTAACACGTGGAAATCACCACAAGCACCTTCAGTCCATATTGTTCCTTGTCATGATCAAGGAAGGACTACACCTAGGTCTATTTACCACAAGTACACCTTTGTGATAAATTCATCCTGTCTTCCTTGGCCTATAGCCCAATCTAGGAGGAGGTCTGCCTGATGTTGAAACATCAACACCCCCTCTTAACTAGGGAAGTATCTTTCCATAGTAGTACACAACTACTGTCCAATGGTACACAACCACTGCTAGTAGCACACAAATACTGTCTAGTGACACATAGCCACTACCAATGGTACACAACCATTGTAGTAGTACGCATCTATTTTTTAGAGACACACAGTCTCCACAAGTGGTACAAAAACAACATAGTAGAAAAAGGCTTGTCACACATGGCACTCCCATATGGATTTCTAGAGGCTACTCCCTCTAGAAACACTAGGGTCAACTCCCCAAAGTATGTGACATCAAGGTCAACTCCCTTGACATGTTCTCACGTTCTCTCCACAAGGGACGTGTCATGATGTACTCTCCACAAGGGACATGTCCTCATGTGCTCGCCACAAGGGATGTTGGGATATAAGCCCAAACCCACTTATCCCTTCTTAGATAAGTGTCCTCACAGATCAACTCAACTCAGTCGCAGAGGAGTATGATATGGAGAATGTCTGTCACACATGGCACTCCCATGTGGACTTCTATAAGCTACTCCCTCTAGAAACACTAGGGTCAACTCCCCATAGTGTGTGACGTCAAGGTCAACTCCCTTGACATGTCCTCATGTGCTCTCCACAAGGGACGTTTGACTATAAGACCAAACACAATTATCCCTTCTCGTATAAGTGTCCCCATAGATCAACTCAACTTAGTCACAAAGGAGTACGATTTGGAGAATGTCTCAGGAAGTTGCAAACATCAACACTCCCTCTTAGTGAGGGTGACATTTTCTTCCATGCCAAGTCTATCATAGAAGTACTTGAACTTCATCTTGGTAATATGTTTGGTAAGAACATCAAAAACCTACTCAAATGTAGGAAGGTACTGCACCAGTACTGCCTTCCTCTGCACCATGTCTAACTATGCCTCGCAGGTATCTCAACACATGCTTCACAACAATCCAGTTCGTTTGTCTCAACTGACTCATAAATTGTCTAAGTGTGCTCACTACATAGCAAATATCTGGTCTGGTGTTAACCAGATACATCAATGATCCAATTTGTTTTTTGTTACAGTGTTAGATCAATCTCATCGGAATTGAAAGAAGAGACACTTAATTTCTTTAGATTCGTCACCATTGGTGTAGCCATGGGCTTACAGTTCAACATCCCAAACTTCTTCAATATATCAAATGTGTACTTCCCCTGACTCAGGAAGATCTCATCCATTTTCTGCCACACCTCTAGTCCTAAGAAGTAGTGCATCATACCAAGGCCCTTCATCTCAAACTCAGAGGCCAACACATACTTGCATTCAACAATAAGGCTCTTTGTACCGGTGAGGAATAAATCATCAACATAGAGGACCAAAATCATGGACTCACCATTAACAATATTGTAGTACATGTTGGGATCAACAACACTTTTGTTGAATCCCAAACTCATCAGGTGTCCATCAATCCTCGCATACCAAGCTTGAGGTGCCTACTTGAGTCCATACATGGCCTTCTTCAACCTACACACATGAGACTCCTTCTCATGTATCACAAAACCATCTGGCTGCTCAATGTATACTTATTCCTCAATCTCTCCATTGAGAAAGATTGTCTTCACATCCATCTGATGCAGTCTCCAACCCATGGAAGCTGCAAAGGAAATAATCATCTAGATAGAAGTGTATCGAGCAACATGATAAAATGTCTCCTCATAATCTATTCCCTCCACTTGAGAAAATCCTCTAGCAACAAATCTCGCTTTGTGCTTCTCGATGCTCCCGTAAGTTGTGTGTTTGATCTTATAGATCCACTTGGAAGTCACTACAGACTTCCCCTCAGGTCTCAGAACAATATCCCACACATCATTATTCATGATGGATTGATACTCCTCCATCATGTCATCTCTCCATACTGCTTGACTATATGCCTCCTCACAACAGGAAGGCTCAGAATCAATGATGTGTCTCATAGCTACGGCATAGCATGAATATCTCTGAGGTCTCTTTCTCTCTCAGAAGGTACCACGAGGGGTTGCATTTCCTTCTTCCTACTGCAGATTCTGACTAGCCCATGTAGGTATCTTCTAACCTACTTCAATATCTCTAGGAACATCAACTAGAGCTACAGGATCAACATGATCAATTGGATTAGTAGGCTCAACTGTCTCCCTATGAACTGCTAGAGGGTGAGGTGGAGAAGGAACCATCTCTTCTTGTCTCTCACTATCAATCTCCATGTGAGATCCTCTAGATCTCCTAAAGGATACCTCCTCCTTAAAGTTAACATCTATACTTACCTCAATGTGTCTTTGACCAAGGATGTATATCTGATATGCCTTTGAAGACTTATTGTACCCCAGAAATGTACCCTTTCTTCTTGAAGGGTCTAGCTTGGTCCTTTTCTCCTTAGGTACATGAATGTATACTAGACACCAAAATATCTTGAAGTGTCCAACCTCAGACTTCACTCATGAATTGTTTCCATACTAGACATATCGTGGTTCCCTCGTGGAACACATGTCTAAGACATATCGAGGTTCCCTCATGGAACCAATGTCTCACAAGACATATGAATGTTTCCTCGTGAAACCAATGTCTTGGTTCCTTCATTTGACCATCTGAAGCATGTCAGTATGAAGTCCACATTCCCTCCTACTAGTCCATACAGGACCCTCTTGGGAGAATGTCTCATGATGCTTCCTCAAACATCAACACTCTCTCTTGATCCCTACTTCCTTGCATAAATCACTAAAGTCATTTGAAGTATATTGAAGTCTCCATGGAGTAGATCCATGTCTTCTGGATGAATTCATCAATGAAGGTCACATGGTACAAGAATCTTGGTAACCTATCATGTGCCTAGAAGAACCACTATTTACCAACCATGGTTACCTCCTTAGGTTACTAACTCTAGATGGACTAACTTCAAACTTCAAGCTACTTGACATTTAAATTTTTTCTCCTCTATGAAAATCACATCCATAAATATTTCTGAGAAATACAATGTTGATATTCCAAGTCCTGTTTGTTTCTTCAAACTATTGGAATATCTATCCTCATAGTCAATCCATTATTTTCATGCATAGCCTTTTGCCACCAATTTTAGTTCCAAGCTATACCCATTGTATGGTCGGACTCTGACTTCATAAAGCCCATTTCGGAAGATGCTTTTCCATTGTCTCAGAGCAGGGTGAAATACCATCATGTTTTCCACCCAACAATATTATTCATTAACTAGGGCTTCATCCCACCCTGCACCTCGTATGTACACAAATCCAACTCTGGAATAGAAGCTAGCGTTTACGTTGCTGCTTCCTCCTAAAACTCTTCCTCTTGAATTTACGACTCCCTCTTCGGACGTGAAGGATTTTGAAGAAAAAATTATTCAACAATGATATTCAGGCACAACAAGTCCCAGTCAATACAGATCGATTCCTTCCTGGAGTAGTCTAAACGTATGTTGTTTTTTTTTCTCGACAACTACCATTGATACTACTGAAAGTCGACAATGCAATTGTTTACAAAATCACAATTTTACTTTTCTTATATGTATCAGCCATTCAGAAAAAAACAACATATACACGACAACTTTTGATATCATTCCCTGACACGTAATTTGCACATCATTTAATTTGAAAATGTGGGGTCATTCGATAATGTTCTCCAATATACAACTGGTGGATGGAGAGCTCTGGGCCCTGAGCCAAGGGTCCTATAAAAACAACTATGAAGTGGTATCTATTAACTAGAGAATAACAATGTTCTTTATCTTGGTGATTATGGGTGTTTGAATCATAATCCATCCAAGGCAATCTCAGCCACCCTGTGCACCGTGGTGCAAACCAAAGAGTCTTTGTTGGATTCCATAAATGGGTCGATAATCTCATCGAGGCATCCGCTATCGATTTTGTTAATTGTTAGAGGCACGAGGTTGGTTTCACTCTGGGTTATGGAGGGATACTAAGGAGGGCCTTCTTTTCTGAAAACAAGCTCGATGGCTCTCTTCCCCTCGAGAACTTTGTAGTGATTTGAATCAATATATCTCACTGCCTTACTTGATTCCACAATCCATCCCAGCAAAGAAGATGTTTCCACATCCAAATTTGTCAGCAAAAAAAATCTAGTGTCTCATTGGAAAACACCCACAACCCCTCTTTGAAATCTCCATTAATCACAAGATTGTCTTGGAGTTTATCCAGAGTAGAAATCTGTTTTCCTTTTCCCTCCCACGAGGGAGTCAATCCCAAAACTGCTCTCATACCATGTTGATTTTTCTATATGAGATAATATCTTATTGAAGTGTTTTATTACAATGATGAGTGTTCCATATATATAGAACATATGGTGACCATTCATGAAAGGATGCGTCCCTTGGATAATAAATAACTATTTATTATTATTATTATTACTTATTATATATATTATTTAATAATTAATAATTATATTATTAATTATTAATCTAGAAGAATGTCTTCCCGATGTTGTCCAAACATCAACATTTCACTCAAGCATGGCCTTCATTATATAGGCTTGGATGCATCACAACCATAGGACAGTTTTGAGGAGAGGATGTGGTCAAAAGAGGATTTGGCTGAACCAACAAGATTGACCTTTCCTTGAATAGGAGATAGCTTGAACCAATCCCTTAACCAATTGAGAACTCTCGGAAACCACCTCACAAAACAAGGCATGATGGTTGCAACAACTTCATCGCCCCCCCATAACTGTGCACAAGGTGATGAACAAGGGATTATCGCTCTTTAAGACACTATAGGGGAGAGATAATCAGGGTTTTATATCTCCTTGTATATGGGAAGGGGGGTGATGAAGCTCAATCGAGGCCTAAATCTGAAGGAAAAAGGTAGTATTTCAACCTCTAACTGATAGATTTCCTCTTCAAGATGTCTAGGGAGTGTGGCATACTTTTTTCATGGTGACGAATTTGCGACACTTGGTAAAGTGTAACACTTCGGTGTATAACAGATGTGACACTTAAGTGTGACATTTGGTGGTGCGACACTTGCGACACTTACGACACTTAGGTGTGAAATTTGGTAATGCGACACTTCTGACACTTAAGACACTTAAATGTGACATTTGATAGAATGACACTTAGGTGTGTAATAGATTCCCCCTAAAGTGTGAAGTCAGAAGGAAAGCTAATGGTCAAAACACTTTACAAAAATATCTATGTGAGGGTGTTGGAATAGGAGAGTCAGGCGGAAGTTGCAAACAAACATCAATCAATATATGTGTATCATCCCCAAGGTAGGCACACCCATGCTTGGAATAAAGTTGCTCAAAGCATGGTCACCGACCAATAATCTACAGATCCATGAAAGCACTGACTAAGGATATGGCCACCAAAGATACAGTGTGGATCCATATCTCCATGACTCAATCAGGTCGTAGCCACAGAATAATACATAGTGGAGCTATGGCATGAAAAAACACAGCCACAAAACAATACAAAGTGGATCTATGTGACAACATATATATCAGTAAGATTGCCAACATGATGACCATACCAAAATATTATAAGTACTCAAATAGTCTCCATCACAACTTGGGTTCTTGAGGAGTTCCCAGGGTCTTTGTCCCGATCTCGAAATGGCATGATTCTAGCCATGTGAATAGTTGTTTTGATGTCAGACATGGTAGAAAGAACTTGATTATCAGTCATCGATGTATACCATTAACAAGTGCGAGGGAAATCACCAATGATGACAATGATTCCCAAGGTACCCTAGTACATTCTAACAAATGTGAATAGATTAGTTGAAGTCAAACATTTGTGGAAATGTCATTCGATCATAGGACAATGATGTAAACCTACTGTCGAAAGTGAGGAGACCTTCCATTGAGGCATGCAGGTTCCAAGGTACTGACTGGTTTCTAAGTCTAATTCCTAGATAATGTGTTGAAGTCAACATTAATAGACTTGTCGAAGGAGGGCCATGATGCTTCCCCCACCATCAACATGAAACTGACACAGTAAAGTGATGTTAGATAATGGATTAAATGAGCACAAAATGACATGAGGATGAACGTTGGTAATACTGCAGAATGGTTGATTTGGGTTAAAACTTCCCTTGGACATTGTGAGGCATGACAAATGACTTGGAAACATTGAATCAATGAGAGATAGACCAAAACGTAATGCGAAGATAACTTGGGCACTCTTCGGGTGAACTGAAGGAGTATGATGACTCATAGGATTGGTATGACACAGAGAAAAGAAAATTGCCCGACTGTAATACAATGTGCAAACATGTGCCATGTTCAAGGGTGACAACAAACAACTGCCATAATTCTTTCCAAAACTTGACCCACTTCCCTCAAATTCCCCCCCCACTATGAACGAAGAGTACCACTTTGTTTTTTAATGAGCTTGAGGAGGATAAAAAATGCTTGGTATATCTCATCTCTGATGAGTCCCTCATCACATGTTTAAAAAACCTAAAGAAGGAGGGGTTCAGTCCCATATGGGTCCTTCAGTGTATAGTTTTATGAGCCCAAATAAGGTAAACTTGATGGTCTTTTCACATTTAGAGAGTCCGAAAATATCTTAAAGAAGAATCCAAGGGTGTTATTTTTCATAAATTTAGTCTCCCAAGCTTGAAAAAGTGTAGAACAATACCAGGGAGAAATATTTTAGTCAAGATTGACTAGAGTGTTCCTTTTTCATAGTTAGTCTTACAAGGCTGAAAAAAGGGTAAACTATCACTTCAAAGATGACTTTTCATGGTTTAATGAGCTCAAAGAATGACAAATCATTCTCATATGAATAAGGTCATTGAAGAGGAAATAGTCTCATCTCCTAAATTCCTGCATTGCCAAGCTCTTTCCAATGGTTCAATGCTTCAATACCCATGTAGCCTCCATGAATGCCATCACCATCTCTTGAAAAATTTATCCCAAATCTCTTAGGACCAAAATGAAGTTCACAAACTCTCAATTACAAACCAGAAGCTATTCTCAATTCACCATTATTTTATTACTCATCACTTATTAGCCTTTCCCTTTTGAAGATGCCTCCATTTATAGATTGGAGAGGAATCCATGAGGAGGTTAGGATCTCACTAAATAAAGAGAGATAGGTGAGATCCAAACCGATAGGAAAACAACTTATCATCAAATTTTATCTTCTAGAAGCTTCGATAATTTATTCTTTTTTCCCATGTACAAAGGTTTTCGCACCCTTAAACCTCAACAAAAAGAGACATTGTTTCACCTTCTACTGATGCAGATCGCGACAACTGAAGTTTTTACACCTTGATAGAAAGAAACAAGCGACAACTTTGTAATTTAGGGATTTTTTAGAGTTGATCCTTCCCAAGAAGACTTTCTCTCAGTTTTCTTCCAAGGTTCTATGCTTTAGATGTCAGAGAATACGCAGTATCACTTTCTATGAAAAAATGTTGTATAACAATATGGTACAATAATATACAAATAACGAATGGAGGATGAACCTAAGCATAGTAATTTTTTAGGCAGAGTCCATTCCGAGGCTCCTTCAATGGGGTTCCATCACAGTCAACTAGCTCATATGCACCCTTTTGTAGTGTTCGTTTCACAATGTAAGGGTCGTGCCACATGGGTTATAACTTACTTACCCCCAGTTTATCATGGTCTTGGTCATAGACTAAAACCAGGCCACCTTTGTCAAAGACACAAGGTTAGACAGATTTTTCATATTGCATATTGTTGCGATTTTTATGTGTCTCATTGGTGAGAGCAGCATCATGATGGGTCTCATCGAGTTTCTTCAAATACAAGAACCGTTCCTCCTCGGTACAGGTGTTGGGCAGGAGTTCGATGGCTAGTTTGAGCAATGGAATTTCAGATTCAATCAATAGGACTGCCTCCAGGCCATAAACCAATTGGAAATGAGTAAATCCAGTGGTAGTTTTTATGGAAGTATTGTAAGCCTAAAGCGTCAAAAAAAGGTTTCAAGTGCCAATTTGATTTTTGTTCCCCCACCATCCATTGGATCATGGTTTTCAAGACCTTATTAATGGCCTCTACTTGTCCATTTTCTTGGGGGTGATACATGGATGATTTCTCATGGAAAAAACCCAATTTGGAGCTTAATTCATCTTTGATATGGTTACGAAAGTGTGAACCATGATCAATAACGATGGCTTGTGGCACTTCAAATCTAGTAATAATATGATTGAATATGAATAATGCAACAATTTTTCCATCATCTGTGAATGTAGGCATAGCCTCGACCAATTTAGTGAAATATTCGAATGCGACTATAATACACCCATGCCCCCAGATCGTGGTAGGCTTACATTT
The DNA here is from genome assembly GCA_009831015.1 of Picea engelmannii. Taxonomy (NCBI): domain Eukaryota; kingdom Viridiplantae; phylum Streptophyta; class Pinopsida; order Pinales; family Pinaceae; genus Picea; species Picea engelmannii. The sequence continues at coordinate 6,973 of WSFP011412700.1, read as the reverse complement.
CATAAAGTTGATACCCCATTTTTCAAAAGGGATGAGGACAACTACTGGATGAAGTGGATCAGGATGGAAGCACATTTTATGATAAAAAACTTGATAGGGTTGGCATTTCTTAACAACATTTATACAATCTTTGTAAATCGAGGGCCAGAAATACCCTATGCATAATAGTTTCTAAGTTGTTGCCATCCTAGAAAGATGACCGCCACATGCTCCAGAGTGAGTGTCATTTAGAGAACATTTGACTTCTTCACGAGTTAAGCATCATAAAAAAATAGAGTCAATACCTTGGAGATATAAAGTGTCACCAATGATGAGGTAATATTTCACATAATGACAAATGTGATGACAATATTCACAAGATAGTTCAAGCTGAAGCATTGGGTTTAGAGATACAAAGTGATATATCTATACCATGGATCAGACATACTAATGAGGAACAACGACTCATCAGGAAGAGAGTTGATGGGAACAATTTCTTCATCAGTACGGGGAAGGTCACACATAAGCTCGACGAAAACCAAATATTTCTTTGATTTTGATTTTGCAAATTCCAGATCAAATTCTTGGTGAATGATGACCCATCGTGAGTATTTCCCCCCTAGTACTTGACGTGTCAATATGTTGTACATGGGGTTGGAATCTGCAATGATTGAGTTTGCGGAGTAAAATGTAATGGCGAAATCTTTGAACAACAATGACTGCTGCCAAAGCCAACTTCTCCACATGCGAATAATGAATTTCAAGGACCACAAGGCTCTTACTCAGGTAAAAAGTGACGTGTTCTTGACCATTATTGTCCTCCTAAACCAATACCATTATGATGGTGGAAATGGATGCAACAAGGTAAAGGATATAATCTATCATATAATTGCGGGGGTGAAGTAATAGAGAATGAGTCAATGTGCATTTGGTATCATCAAACGATTGTTGGGCTTGATCATCCTAGATGAAAGGGAAATCATTTTTTAATAGAGGCATAAATCCTTTCGTAATTTCCACATAATTATAGATGAAACAATGCAAGAAGTTTTCCTTTCCTTGCAAACTTTGAAGTTCATGGAATATTGATGGGGGAGATAAGGATAAGATGGAATCAACCTTTAAAGGATCAACACGAATCCCATTGTGGGAGACAATGAAGCCCAAGAGTCTTTTGGCCAATGGAGAAAATGCACTTGTGTGGATTCAAATGAATATTGTAGTGATGACATTGAATGAAAATAGCTTTAAGATGTTGAATATGATCCTCTCGATGAGTTGGATGAGCTATTATATCGTCGAGGTAAGGTTCTACAATATGCTTGATATCGTGAAAGGCATATGACATGGTCCGCTGGAAAGTGGACCCGGCATTTTTAAGACCGAAGGGTAGCTTATGATAAGAAAATGTCCCCCAAGGGTAGATTAAAGTTGTCTTGTGTTGATCAGAGGGGAGTATATCAATTTGATTATAGCCATAAAATCCATCCATAAATGAAAAGACGATACTTTTGGCACAATTATCGATAACTTGGTCGACAAAGGGAGTAGGGTAATTTTCCTTGGGACAAGCCTTTTTAAGGTCCCTATAATCAACACAAACACTAATAGTCCCCTATTTTTTCATGACTGGAACAATGTTGGATGCCTAGTTTATTAATGGTACATGGTAAATAAATTTAGCTTTCAAAAGTTTTTCAACTTCTACATTAATGGTCGCAGTCTTTTGAAGGTGCACCAAGCGAAGTTTTTTCTAGATAGGTTTGACTCTAGGGTAGGTTTTGATCTCATGAAAAATGATAGAGGGATCAATACTTGGTATTTCTTCATAGCTCCAAGCGAAAACATCGTAAGATTCTTTAAATAAGGCCATACATGTTGTAATAACTTCGGGTGAGAAATTATGTCCAAGTTGAATATATTCCATGACACCAGGTTTCACTAATATGTCGATAGAAATGGTCATTGTTATATTCCCTAAATTCTCCTCAGAGATAGTATCCTTAGTATGAATGGGGGACTAATGGTTTTTGACAATATCAGGTGAAAGAATGGATTTGATGTTGTTCTCTACCATATCCATATTTGTAAGAAAAGATGATCGATGATGGTAATCCTCCCATGGTGACTCTTCTAAGCTCATAATCTCCATTATGGACTCATCTGATGGAAAATTCTGTATGAGATAATCAAGAGAGGGTAGAGAAGATTCGAGCCATGATGGTAGAGAGTAAGGATCTGATGCCATGAGAAGTTGGTCATAAAAATCCAAAATGTAAGAGGAAGATTGAATTGTGTCATATGTGGCCTCAGCAAGACTAAGTGGCATGGTGTCACCTAGTGATTCAAGTTCATCTGGGATAGGTAATACCCAAGGATCAAATGATTCAGGGGACCATTGCACCATAGCTGAAAGCATGTTTATCATGGAAACTTGATATGGGTGATCAGGGGAAGGCAAGGGAAAATATCCCATGAGTGAGTAATATTTGAGGAGACCTAGCCCACACTCAATATTGGACTCACCCAAGAAAGGGATATTATTAGCATTGTTGTTACAAATATCCGGTGTGCAGTAATCAAGTTGGTGTATAGTCACAATTTTCCCTTGATGAGGTAAATTGCAATAGGCAAAAAACTGAAGAGGTGACAATGGTCATTACATAAAACCAACTAAGACAAAGTAATAAATTATAGTCCAAGGGTGCGTCTACCACTTCTACATCAATAGAAACAATTTTTCCTCCTATTTAAATGGTTAAAGAGTGCAAAACCCCATAAGGTGTGAAGCCACATCCATCAAACACTTTAAGGGTAGTTTGAGACTGGTTGATGTCAAGAGAGCCAATGGCTCTCCAATAGGATAAAGACATGACACAATTTGAGGCTCCTTCATCTAAAAGAGTACGATAAATATTCCTCCCATGAACGATGGTATGAATTTGGAACACAAGGTGGTGGGAGAGCCTCAATTTAAAATATACCAGATTAAACATAATAATATTTGATGCCTCTGGATCCACAACTCCAATGATTGACAACAAGGTTCTATGTTAACTGGGACAATTATATGGAACTTTGAGCATCGACATAACGCAAGGTGCTTGTGCCAAATATTCAACGATGTTGTAGTTTTGGGCGGTGCAGGAACTTGGATTAAAAATTGACTTTCAAATTGTGACTTTGGGAAGGTTCAACACTGAGTCAGAAATAGGATTCTCTATTTGAAGAGGGCTAGAAGGTAGAGTAGTAGTAGAGGCAGCAGGCTTGTTAGTAACACCTCCATTTTTGTTGGCATTGTTTTTTGGAGGAGTGTCATATGTCTTGGCCCTAGTCATTAAAATAATCATCTCATTGCACATAAAGATAATGGTGCTTGAGGAAGCATCCCCATGGTGAGAATTAATTGTGTTTCCCCCTTGCGGAGGGGTAGGATTTTGGGAAATCATTTGTTGCTATTAAGGTGGGAAAGGGTTGGTTAACACTGTTGGTTGGAAGGTTCCCTTTAAAAATCAGGTGACTTCGTCATGATGAGGACAGTCTTTTGTATAATGGTCATCTACACAAATTAGGCAGGGAAAAATTTCCTTCCTTTTTAGTTTTGTGTCAATAGTTGTTTGGGGTTTCATACTCTCTTGATGATTAGAATATTTCTTGGATTTATCCTTATTTTTCTTCTTGCCTCTAGGTTGCTGAGATGAAGTGGATTGAACCGCATTCACCTCAAAGTTTTTTGTAAGAGAGGGAGCAGATTTGGTATTGGTACCGGTATGGGATGAGGTTGGGTTGGAGGTTGTATGGCCTTGTTTCCCAATCAATTGGGTCATAGTCTGTATTTTTATGGAACCTACCATGCCATTGACATGGGATTCCAAGGATGGTCTTGAAGGATCATTTGACAAGCGAGGAGCATGAGGAATCAGTTCATAAAGTGTGATGAATTGGGAATATACCCAGTCCAAATATTGAGCACGACTGATTGCTTACTCCTTAGTAACAACACCTCCCATGGTGACATCTCTAGAAATGGGTGGAAAGAGTGACTTAGTAAACAGCTCTGCTAGGAGTTGGTCTGGAATTGCGACTTTAATCAACCATCACTACTGCCTCCATTCATGAATATGATCAGAGATATAGGTGGAGCAGTATTTCCTAAGCAAGGTTAGAAGCTCAATGCAGGTCTCATATTAGATTGGTAGTTGGAAATGGGTCAAAAATTCCATAACAAGAGAATCAAAGTCGACAAAGGAGTTTCACGACAACTCGATATACCATTTTACTATTGAACCTGTAAGTCTTCTTTGGAAAAGTCTTAATCAAATGTAATTGTCCATCAAGGAGTTATAAGAACACCAAATATGGAAGGTCATAACATGGTTGTTAGGATATTTTCCAGGCTTCCCATCGACCTTCGGGATATCGAAAGGTAGCTTGGCAGGTATGGGTGGACAAAATAGGGCATGTATAATGGGATTGTTAGTCAAACGCGACAAATTTGATAGATCTAATGTAGCCAAAAAATGAATTTTTCAGTTTGGTTTCGAATACTAGTATTACCGATGCAACATCAGAGTACCAATAGGACCATATACAGGTTGTGACATTGTAAAACCTGATGGTCCTCCCATATATTTTTGTTGATAGGGTTGGGGAGTAGAAAACATGGGGTTCATGGTTTGAGAGGGAAAATCTCCTTGCAGAGGTATGCACGTTGGATTAGGTTGACCCCATGGAGTGTTTTCGACTCCCAGATATGATAGGATTGTATAAAGGCTTGTAGGTCCTGCTGGAATGGTCTGCCCCCAAGATTGAGGTCGGTTTCCAATAAGGGATTCCCCCCAGACTGGTTGTTTCCCCCAAATTGGTTTTTTCCCCATATCTAAAGGTTCCCCCCCAATGACTATATCCCCCAAGCTGGCTATTGCCCCACAACTAAAGGTTCCCCCCTTGATGGTTGTTGCCCCAAGGGTGGTTGTTCCCCCAAGGTGGTTGTTTCCCCCAAGGTGGATGTTTCCCCTAAGGTGGTTGTTTCCCCGAAGGTGGTTGTTTCCCCGAAGGTGGTTGTTGCCCCCAAGGTGGTTTTTGCCTCCAAGGTGGTTGTTTCCCCCAAGGTGGCTATTTCCCCCATGTTGAAGATATCCCTACAGCAGAGGGTTGCACCCAACTTTAACTTCCCCACTAGTGAGAGGTATGGAGGAACTTCCCATTTGAACAATTTGTGTAGGATGAACAATTGGTGTAACTGCCATTGTATTACCTACTTAATCGTAAGGGGGAAAAAACAAGCTACTTGTCATAGGGCTCGAGGCAACAAAACTGTTGAACTCCAGACTAGAGGGAAATGGTATATAATGTCCAAGTAAAGCACTTGGTGTATACATATGTGCAACTATATAGGTGGGAAAAAAGTTGTGTTCATAGGCTGTTGTGATAGGGAAACATGGGTCAACAATGTTCCCCACAAAGGAGAAATGCTATTAGTAGTGATATGTGCTAGAGAAGCTATCTCAGGATCAAGTGGGGGTATCACTATTCCATCTATATAATTAGGTGGAGTTGGGTCCATGTCTGAATATCGCCTATTTTACACACTGGGTGGTAAGAGGTAAGAAGAAAAAGAATCAATAACCCTTGTGGTTGGAATTTGAACAATTAGTGGGTTATAAGGACAGATAAAAGGAGGATTTGCGGGAGGGACATATCCTTCCTCGATGGTTTCGACTGCCCCTTTGAGTTGGTCACCTAGGGGAGCTACACTCCCAATTTCAAAAGCAACCTCTTAATTAATAGTTGCTTGCGACTCTTCAAAGCTCCAAACTTGCAATAGTCCCACTAGACGAAAGGAAGAGGGGAAATCTCAACCGATCACTTCACTTGACCTCATTTTTTACTCTTGTGTTAGATGATCTTTCCCGACTAACGCTAATTGCTACTACTAGATTTTTACTCTCTCTAGTATTCTACAGTCTCAATTAATAGCCTTGGATAGTTTACTCACTTCACCCTGATCCAAAGGCCCTATCCTTATACTAGCGTTAGTGTGCTACAAAAATAAATATCTAATTGATTTTATGAAGCACATTGGTTAATTTTAATGGCTGGTCTTACTCAGAAGGGTGCACGAAGGTGAAACTGATGATGTGATGAATCGACTCCAAAATCATGCAGAAAGAATGAGATGCAAAGATATTTTTCAATGAATTCTACGCAATACCATGCAACTTTCACATTTCCTTTATCAAATGGAGAAAATTTGAAATGCCAAACTATCAAATTAATCTTCATGAAATCCGAAAACAAATACAAGCTTTAAAATATGCACCAAAATACTCCACCTATGAAAGTAGGATGCAAAGATTTTTTTTTCTTCTTTTCAAATTGCATGAAAACTCATAATAGACTCTTTTTTTTTCTTTCAAAATGAAAGGACTTAATGACATTTGCAAAGAACCCAAAATAAGATGAAGAAAACAAGCAATCAAGAATTAAAAGAATCCAAACAAGGATGCCTTCAACTCTTGTTCAAACAAGAATCCAAAATGCAAAGTAAAGGGATATCACTTTTTGAAACCTCAAAATACAAGTAAAACATCAATTCCAAGTTGCAACAAGTCTAAAATAGCTCAGGAGTATACTCAAGTGAGCATAAGTTTTCCAAAGAGGAGAAAAAAGAGACTCAAAAAATCAAGGCTTAGTGAAACATAATCAAGATCTAAATCAATGAAAAGTATCCCAAATCAATCACGTAAAACACTTAGAAGGTTTTAGAATGAAAGAGACATAAGTTTGAAAACCTACAACTAATGAGGATTAAACTATTGATGAAATGGACTGAACTAGATGATCAAGTTAACCTAGGGAATCATGAACATTTCACAACTTGAAGGGAATGCAAACTCAAAAGAGGCAACAAAAAATGTGATAATCACTGAACTTTACACCATCAAAGCTTTAATAAAGCAAGGAGGATCCTAATAAAAAGGTTTGAGAGAAA
>ML861222.1:0-13899 GCA_009831015.1 Picea engelmannii | reverse complement strand
TTGAGTCTTTTAATTAAATTAACTAATGAATTGGTTCAACTTCTTCAACCAATTCTAATTTGTTAAAAACAAAAAGGAAGGGAGGAACAAGAGGAGGATAGAAGCAAAAGCATGCTAAGGTTTGCTCTTTGAGTTTATGTTGAGATAGTTCAGTTTTCATTCATTCATATATTCATCACAGCCTAATTCTCTTTTATGATAGCAGGGTCTTATTGTAGACAACAATATTCAGGGTTTATTCAAATCATTCAAACACTTGTTCTTCAGAGGTGTTGATCTATCTTTGATAGTCTTTGTAAACTTGTATGTTTGTGAATTAATTTTCATGACTGATAAAGGTTGTTGTGTAGAGTCGAGTGGGTAGCAATCTATGGCAAGTTGATCCAACTTTTAGAGTTTAGTTTTCATTTTCTGTTAGAGGTCCTTTTGTATGTTCCATCGGGGATGTCTAAGTTTGACTTTGGTCCAAGATTTTTGTCTGAGATTTTGTAAAGAAAATGAATCTTTGGTAAATTGGAATGAAATAAAGGATTGATTTATGTCTCATCTATATTGATTATCATCTTGTTGTCTTTACTTATGTTCTTACATTTATTTCAACAACTGTTATATTGAGAAAATCACATAAAAAGTGAATTTCCAGCAAGCTTTTTGTTGATAAAAGACTAGCCTAAGCACTCGTAATTAATACTTGTGAGTTAGGATGTTATTTTTGTGAGCTATAAACATAGGGTGGTATTCCCATCTACTTTGTTTTTGCCAAGAAAAGTCTGAAAATGCTTGAGTAAGATCAATTCATAACTTTTCCTCAACATTTATTTGGTGACTCCACTGGGGAGATCTTCGATATCTCTCCGGTTAATTTTTATGCTCGATTTTCATCGATACATCTTTCTTTTCTGTAATTGATTCTTTGATTATTTTTGTTATTCATGATTGTTCCTGTTCCAAGGCAGCCCAACATTGATCCTGGAATCCAAGACTAGACCAACATTGCTTTGAACTTATTTCATACTATTTTAGACATTGTCATGACCCGTGTTGAGCTTAATCGTTCTTGGGCAGCAATCGAACAAGATATTAATGTTCAAGAACAATTGGAAGCTAGACGTAGGCAACCTAGAAATAAACAATAACCTTTTGTTTCTTCAGTTTTGGCCTTTCTTTCATGTCCTTGGATTCTTGTCCTAAACTTCCTAAGAGTCAAAGAATCACTCCCCCTCCTCCCTCTTCTAAATACAATATCTTGAATCAATTGGCCAACATCAAACCAAATGCAACCCTCCTAGACATGGTTGTCATCCCTGAACAACAGATGCATCTGAAACAATTCATGGAAGGAAAATCTTCCATTGTAACCAATCTTTCTGAAGAGATAGACGAAGAGGATTCTTCTGTAAATAAAGTAGGTGTACATAACTTTAGATACCCTGTATAAAAACCCCCTTTTTATATTTATGTAAAGATCATGGATAAGATTGCCCGATGTTGCCTCATTGATGGTGGTTCAGGCCCAAGTGTCATGTCAAAGATTATTATGGAAGAGCTAGGCTTGTCATGTACAAACATAAATGACAAAAGCATGCTCTCCTATAATAGTCTACAATAAACAACCATAGGTGAGATTAAAGATGTAACCTTGGTTTTATGCACTCGTCTTGAGATAAGGACAACCCTCAGCATTCAGGTGATTGATATGCACGTGAGAAATTATTCAATTATCTTAGGGAGAGATTGGAAATCCCTAACAGGTGGATACCTCTCACTCGATGGGACACATTTATCCGTTCCTCGGAATGGTAAGAATATTATACTCCTTAGAGAAGAAAGAAATTCACCCTACATAGAGAGTGTTACGCAATCTAGCATAAACTATATCGAAGAAGATGTAGGAGTGTATTCCATCTTTAGTGAAGAGGATAATATTCCTCTGGAAGGAATTGATTCAGATGATGAATTATGGTGTATTCACTTTGATGGTTCACACTCTAACGAAGGTAACAGGGTCGGTATTATCTTGGTTTCCCCTGCAAGAAAAATTCATAATGTGTCATACAGGTTGGAGTTTGCTTGTTCAAACAATGCGACTGAATTCGAAGATTTGTTGTTAGGCATTGAGAACGCCCTTAATCTTGGTTGTGGTCACCTTTCATTTTTCAGAAATTTTGAGCTTGTTGTGAAACTGATACGTAAGACATGCTCTCTTGGCGACCAGTTGATGGAACAATACTCCCAAATTGTTTGGGCACTTGTCTTGAACCTTCTATCTTTCAACATCACTCATGTTAAGAAGGAGTTGAATTCAATAGTTGATCGGTTAGTTGTATTTGCAGCCTCTCCTACTCAACAACTCTTGCCTCATTGGCCTAATTGTGTTTTCCAATATTTGCATCGTAGATACATTTCTGAGAATGAAGAATTTTGGAAGGCCATCCCTAACGATGAGAGAAATTGTGTTGTCATTCAAACTGAACCTCTTGAGCCCGAGGAGGTTATATCTATAGAAAATAATAAAATTCATGAGGGCTTGACTCCTCTTGAGAGTTTGTTTTCTTTGAGTGTTGTAGGCAATAAAGAAAAACAAAAAGAAGAGGAGTTATGAAAGATGGTGATTGAAACCATCCTCCTGAACATTACGACATTTGAACCTTCAACCAATGTTTAAATAAAGGTCCAATGTTCTAGTAAAGAAGAGATGAGGTCCATCGGACTACTTGGTGAATCTCAAAAGGTTTTTGCTTGGTATTATGAGGATCTTCATGGTTTTGATCTTGGTCTTATTTAGCATATCATGAAACTAGCTAGGCAAAAACAATAATTTTTTCACTCTACACCGGAAGCACCCTTTTGAAGGGATTTGAGAGATTTCTTAAGGGCTGGAATGTTTTTTTCAACCCACACTGAATAGGTCTCAATTTGGAAATCGGCCCTAAGGACTACTAGTAATATCAGAACTTGCATTAGTCTTCGAACTTTCAAGCAAGAAATTATGAGAAATCCCTTTTCCCCTCTCAATATTGAAATGTTTTTGCAACGGGTTGTAGAGTCATAGTTAAGACCCTTACTTGACAATTTGTTTGTTTACAATAAAATCAAAGTAAAAGGGGAAAATGTTCACAAAACAACTTTCATTACTAATTGAAATACCATGCCTCACAAATGTCGGCTTTTTAGCTTACTTAATACAAGTATTGCTTTAAAAAAGACTATGCACGCGACTCTCGATGAATTGGTCAGTCTCCATCTCTATCTTGATGAGCTAATTGTGCGTGTCAAGGGAATGATGATTACGTTAGATTTATAGATGATCGGTCCTTTCCAAATTGCTTTTATCCTGGATACTAATTCTTATATCTCAAAAGATTTACAGGAGCAATTGTGTCCCTATAACATTAGCAGCCCTCACTTGAAATATTGCGAGGAACCAACATGAAAAGTTCTAATGTTGTCTGGATTTGTTGTATACTAGTAGCCTAGCTATGCTTTCAATTTTTGTGCTTCTTTTATTTGCTTCACAGTACTTTGATTTCTGCCTTCCAAGTTAAGTTTTTTTTCCCTGCTGCGCTTCATTTCTGTGTTTTATTGTAGTTGTTTTAGTTCTGCATTTTACTTCTGTCATGTTTTGGTTTCTTCTTATCTTTTAATTAATTTGGTCAAATAGGATGTTGGATCAATTTTACCACAATGACACTCCTGCAAAGCATTGTTAGTTAATAACAATCAAGCTTACAATGATGTTATGATGCTCTTCTAAAGGACCCTTGAAATTGTTACATTTTTCCACTGTTGTCCTATAAAGAGTTGGCTATCTCCTGCTTCTTCTTGCCATTTCTTCACCCGTCGAGATTTTAAGAGCAAGTTTAAAAAGTTTTCCTCCTAAAAGTTAGAGAGAAAATTCCAGTTAGATGATTATGCATACAATGATAAAACCCCTCATGCTTAACACTTTTCATGAATTATTCCCAAATTCTCAGTCATCTTTATGTTAAATCGGCTCACTTCCCCCTGTTGCATAATCATCCGAGATATGTCTTATTGACCTGTTGTTTTGGTCCACGAAACCATGAATCCTAAGTTCTAAATATGTTAAAAACAAGTTTCCATGTGGATACACCAGTTTGTTGACGATTGAAATTGTGAAGGAAGTTTTGCCCACAAAGTATTGCTAAAGCCTATTATTGTAAAAACTAAATAATACTAGTAGGTGGGACCCCCTTGAACTATTGGAGAGCAGATCTGTTCATTTTGATGTTGAGATGATGTGCGACACGACTCACATGGTTGATGAAGATCTTGTGGTTATTGGTTATAAATTGAGCTTATGAAGGGTTTATTCCTTATGTTACTACAACCTATGTTATTCATTAATGTCATTGGTGTATGTTCTTATTACACTTGCATAACAAACATGTTAGTAAAATTACAGGAAGGACAGTTTTGAGAGAGACAAAATATTATAACAAATGCAAGGAAAAGGGACCTAGTTCTACAATATCACATGTGAATAACTTAAAATAAATTAGAAACATTTGCAAGGAGAAGATTTAAAAGCTATCTTAACTATTCTGCATGCATGAAAACACTTGATGATTATTGTTAAGCCCCAGCTAGCAAGTAAATGGTGATGAAATTGTGAATTAATTACATGTTTAATATGCATATGGTGTGAAATATTGGTGGTGCACTTGGCAAGGTGATAGTGCTAATGGTCATACAATAGTTAATTGAATTATGTGGCCGATCCACATATGGTATATTTGGATATATTGAACGTCGGTGGCTCATTTGATAAGGTGGTGAACGTGGATGGTGATGTGATTTTGTTTGAGTTATATGATGTGAAATGAGATATGGTGATCGTGCTATTGGATTTTAATGTGGTGATGGTTTTGATACACGTTTGATGAATCGTGTTAATGGAGAATTTGTTGGCATGTATTGTTGAGTTAATAAGATATGGGTCGAGGCGACGTGCATTTACTGCAAGTCACCTTTACTCTTCCCGTTGGCCGCAACCCTAGTTGGGCTATTGTTCGATCTTGCTGATGTGGTTATGCTCCGAAATTTTAGCAGGGAGGAACCGCTCGGCCATCTCTCGCTTTAAGTAATTTGATTACAGGTACATCTTTTTTTTTCCATTTGTGATTTTGCTCTGAGTATGAAATGACTGTTGGCTCAGGTGTATGGATTTGTGTTTTCCTAAGTGTTGCGACTGTGTGAAATTTGGGTTCTGTAAATGAAGAGTGAACAGTTCTTCCTGTAACAATTTTGAGTTCATCAAGGTTATTGGTCTTCCTGGGTGATAGTTCTTTGTTATCATTGTTATTTGGTTGGAGGTTTTTTGTTTAGTCTTGGGTGGATAGCTATCATCATGCACCGTCACTAATCCAGTATTTGACTTTCATGGGTTTAATGGTCGAAGTTTTTTGTGTCAGTATGTTTTGTTCACTTCGACATTGGTTGATTGGACCACAAGGGGTCACGAAGTAATATTCTTGTTCTTGCTCGTCCCTGTCTTCACCTCTGTTCTGTGATTGTATACCTTGTGTGCATTAAATAACCTTTGCCAGGCCAGACTAGAGACCTACTTTTTAGTTATGGCCCTTGTCATAGATTTGTGCTTGACCACGAACGAGTCGTGGTTCGTCCTGAGTACACCATGGCCTTGGGGGTTTTGCAATTACAAAGAGTGGCTTTGATCTCCCCGTGTTGAATACCGAACAACCTTGGCCCTCCACTCGGGAAATTGTTTAAGAAGACCAGCCTGGCCTGTCATTTACGACTCGGTTTTCGATTGGATGGTTGTACAATTATCGACGATTTTGAGAACAGGCTCGCCCATTTGGTCGTATGACAATCATGTTGGTTGGAATATAGTCATTGGCTCGATTATAATAGTGGTAAACCCTATTTTACCAGTTTCACATTCAAATCACACAATTACTCTCCTTATGTCAATAACTCAATGTTGTTAACAGAAAGGGCCTCTGCCCCGATTCGATTGGATGCATGGGTATGCGTCCTTGCTACAGCTTGTTAGGTTGTTGGGTTTTAAGACAGTGACGAGTTGTTTGGTAGATACAAAATCACTAGTTTTTGCACTGATGATTATTTGAATGTTTAGCTATCATTGGTGAAAATGCTTGACATTTCTCATGTTGCGTTGTGTGGTTGCAAAATAAATAATGGTCACGGTAACTATGGTTTTCTTTGGGGCCGAATGACTACTGAAATGGATGACTGTAGAAAGTATATCCACTGCATCCTTGTGTTTGTTGATTGAATAAGCATGAGTGTACACAGCATGGTCGATCACGGTGTGACTAAATCGAAGCAATCTTATATTAAATCGATAGCTCAACACAATATGTTGAGTTATTGTCGTGGCTATGTGTTTGTTGTGTTAAGTGGAAATGTTGCACCATGGAGTTTTGTTAGCTGCGCACTGTGGGTAGTATGGATAGCTTGGTTTTCACACTCAGGGGAACCCACAAAAGTTTTAAGCATGTTTATTTATTTCAATCGATCACTTGTTAAAACAGGCATGTTGTTGATGACAATCTTGTTGGATAGGTGGCCCATATATTAATTCACATTGAATTGTTTTTCTTTTACATTGGCATAACTATATTGCCTGGGAAAATTACCCTATGGATAGCTTGTGTCTAAATGGAGGTTGTTGGTTGTATGATTAATTGTCATTTCAGGCGTGGCAATTTGGTATTGATTATTTTGGTTACTGCATATATATGTTAACGAATATCATTGCAAACATGACTTTTGAGTATAGTTGTGGATTGAAGAAATGCATGGGCAGTGGTTGATTTTGATAGTTACAGATTGGAAATGGGTATTGTTCATAAATTGTTATAAAATGCAGAGTGTGTGAATGAAGAGAACAAAACCTCTTACAAATTATGTGGAATACTTACTATTTTGTGAGGGCATTGTGTTGGATATTTGATTATTGGATAGTGAACTAGTTAAGTACACATTAATTGTTACTCAGTCATGATGATTGTCAGTTGGTGCATCTATTCTTATTGCAAAATGTTTTATGGATCACTTGATTAATTTCATGAACAGTAATAGTTGTCCTCCCCTCCCATTATCTCACTTTCCGCTAATAACAAACCCTTTCACCTCCCATATTCATTTTTTCACTCCATGTTATGAGATTGATTACAGCTAAGAGAATTTCTATGTTAAAATGGATGAAAGTGGCAGTGTCTTGGGTGAATTGCAGTGAGGTTTTATTGGTTCGCTTTATAGTTGATTGTTGTTGTCATTAAGCAGTGACCATTTCTTCTCTCCTTTCATTATATCATATTTTCGCTCAATACAAACCCCTCACATATCCCAGGATCCTGTTTCACCCCCCTCCTCGTTGATTAACAGTAAAACAATTTATATGGATTGGATTACATGAGTCTGATACATTATGAGCCATATCTATTTCATGTTTTTAAGAGTTTCCATGTATGGTTATTTAGAAGACTATTTTCTAATCGATCACGCATGGAGGATGACATTTTTCAGTTGAGGAAGCCATGGCCAAGGAAACAGTGGTAGAGGTAATTGGAACCGAGGCCCAAGAAGGCCCAGGTTCTCCATACATTTTAACGTTGATTCAAAAGAGCTTGGCCAATTGTTTCATGTCGGATTATTTAATTGGATTGGGCAGGGAATAGTCCAACCTAGACCTAAAAGGCCTCCCTTCCAAGACCCACAAGGCCCTGATATCCATGTACCTCCTCATGTCTCCTTACAACCTGAGCTCCTTGAAAATGATGGATGGCAGGAGATTGTCCACCCGACAGTCTCCCAACATCGTGGATGGCCCAACTTGTCTTTGCTTGCTCCTCCACCTTTGAACCCCATAGTCCAAGCTGCCCCTAACCACTCACGAGTGTAGTCCTCCCATGCTAGCAAGAGATTGGAGACTGAAGCCCACCATGCACTTGATAAAGGAAGAGCCACTGCTGCCCCTTCCTCACCCTCCAATGACTCTGACAAATCCATGTCTTCATGGATGCATTTGAGGGATGATTGTTCCCACATGATCAACGAGATTAAGCCTAAAGGCTCTGCACAACTTAAGGCAAATTCAAGAAAATCAAGAGGTGACAACAGCAACCAAGGAAAGGTTGCATCGCGGACTGGAAAATATGGCTTTTGAGTTTTATGTTATCTATTGTTTCATGACA
Organism: Picea engelmannii; assembly: GCA_009831015.1. Classification (NCBI taxonomy): domain Eukaryota; kingdom Viridiplantae; phylum Streptophyta; class Pinopsida; order Pinales; family Pinaceae; genus Picea; species Picea engelmannii. The sequence goes on along the minus strand of ML861222.1, from coordinate 5,692 downwards.
GTTGACTTCATGGATCTTTGGACAACATGTTTATTTTGGATATATGAGTATTGTTTTGAAATAATTTCAAATTTCATGAGTTTTAATCACCAAAAGTGAATATGTTAATGGGAGGCACAAGGAGGTGTCTTTTTCTTAACTAATGGTTATGTTATGATTATTATGATTGTTATGAACCAAAGGGAGTTACAAGGGGTCCCACCTACTAGTTATTATTTAATTATGACCCTTTATTATAATTATTACTTTTCCCCCTAACTAAAGTTAGTTGAGTCTTTTAATTAATTTAACTAATGAATCGGTTCAACTTCTTCAACCAATTTTAATTTGTAAAAGCAAAGAGGAAGGGAGGAACAAGAGGAGGATAGAAGCAGAAGCATGCTAAGGTTTGTTCTTTGAGTTTATGTTGAGATAGTTCGGTTTTCATTCATTCATATATTCATCACAACCTAATTCTCTTTTATGATAGCAGGGTCTTATTGTAGACAACAATATTCAGGACTGAATCAAATCATTCTGACACTTGTTTTTCAGAGGTGTTGATCTCTCTTTGATAGTCTGTGTAGACTTGTTTATTTGTGAATTAATTTTCATGACTGATAAAGGCTATTGTGCAGAGTCGAGTGGGCAGCAATCTGTGGCAAGTTGATCCATATTTTAGAGTTCAGTTTTGGTTTTCTGTCAGAGGTCCTTTTGTATGTTCCATCGAGGATGTATAAGTTTGACTTTGGTCCAAGATTTCTGTACGAGATTTTGTAAAGAAAATGACTCTTTGGTGAATTGGAATGAAATAAATGATTGCTTTATGTCTCATCTATCTTGATTATCATCTTGGTGTCTTTACTTATGTTCTTACATTAATTTCAGCAACTGTTATATTCAGAAAATCACATAAAAAGTGAATTTCCAGCAAGTTTTTTGTTGATAAAAGACTAGCCTAAGCACTCGTAATTAATACTTGTGAGTTAGGATGTTATTTTTGTTGGCTATAAACAGAGGGTGATATTCCCATCTACTTTGATTTAGCCAAGTAAAGTCTGAAAATGCTTGAGTAAGATCAATTCATATATTTTCCTCAACATTTATTTGGCGACTCCATTGGGGAGATCTTCGATATCTCTCCGGTTAATTTTTATGCTCGATTTTCATCGATACATCTTTATTTTTTGTCATTGATTCTTTGACTGTTTTTTCTATTCATGAATGTTCTTGTTGCAAGGCGGCCCAACCTTGAGCCTAGCCTCCAAGACCAGACCAACATTGCTTTGAACTTATTTCATACTATTTTAGACACTGCCAGGACCTATGCTAAGCTTAACCGTTCTTGGGCACCAATCAAACAAGATATTAGTGTTCAAGAACAATTGGAAGCTAGACGTAGGCAGCCTATAAATCAGTAGTAACCTTTTGTTTCTTCAGTTTTGGCCTTTCTTTCATGTCCTTAGATTCTTGTGTTTCTAGAAGAAGAAGGGGCTTGTTACCTGAAATCAATCATATTGTTGAAATAGGAAGAAGAAAAATAGTGTTATCTGTCCAACAAAGTGCTCTAAGGAGGACTTTATCTGATTCATCCATCTCGTCTTTCTTTCCCTCATCTATCATCCACAAGATGGCATCTAATGGTGGCACTGGAAGTGCGCCATCTTCCCAATATTCATCATCATCAATGATTGGTAGCTTGTACAACCACCATATCCTGGTACAATCTACTACAAACCCCACCAAAGTCATTAAGAAGTATGGGCTTTTCAGTGCGAAGGAGATGCCACAACTACACCGTGGCATGTGTCCTCTCCTCTTAACCTAGCATCTTCTACTTGCCCACTTCCAAAGTTTAAAGAGCATTTCCCTAGGTTTTTAGGAAATAACATTGTCAGTACTAATGAACACCTAGTGGCATTTTCTAATGCTTGTCATAACATAGGGGCCAACGACAATGACACATGCAAGCACTTGTTTGTCAATTCATTGGAAGGGAAGGTTGTAGTCGATTTCTTTGACCTTTCTCCTGAGATCTTGTCTACTTGGGAGGATTTAATCTATTGGTTCCGATCCACTTATGGGAAATCCAAAAGCCCTGCCGATAAGTCAAGAGAATACAATAAAATCACTTATAAAGATGGTGACACCATCCAGTCTTTCAACTTGTGTTTCACCAAGTTGTATTATCAAATCCCTGAATTTATCCGCCCGCAGAACCAAGCCGCCTTCATGCATTATTACAATGCATTGCCTTCTCCCTATCATCATAGGCTTGAGGAAAAATCCATTGATAATCTTGGTTTCACCTTGCACAATTTCTCAGAGTATGAAGAAAAACTTAAACGAATTGGTCTACCCTAGGGAGAATCAGTTAGACAGACATATATGTCCGCTCTCTTACAACTAGTAGAAGATATGAAGAATCATATGATAGCATTTGGGCGGAAGGGTACTGTCTCCCCTCTCACCCCTGGAGCTTCATCCTCTTGTGCACCCCCTTTTACAAATCCAATTGAAAACAATTTTCAGCCTAAGGCTATCCTGCCTCGGAGTTGGTGTAACTTTTGTGAGGAGCACCATGAAGAAACCACATGTGAGGTAAAGAAGAGTTCCAGAGATAATATCTTTGGTAAAAGACCAGAAGCTACTATCGTTGTCCTAGACTTTGTAGAGCCAGAGGATGTCATGGTTATTAACACTAGGAACAAATCCTATGCTCCCAAGGGTAAATTTGATCCTCCTCGCAGTTCTTCTAGCCCGAGCTCATCCTTAACCATTGCTACATCCCAGGTTTCTAAATTCCTAAGAGTCAAAGAATCACTCCCCCTCCTCCCTCTTCTAAATACAATATCTTGAATCAATTGGCCAACATCAAAGAAGATGCAACCCTCCGAGACATGGTTGTCGTCCCTGAACAATAGATGCATCTGAAACAATTCATGGAAGGAAAAGATTCTATTGTAGCCTATCTTTCTGAAGAGGTAGACGAAGAGGATTCTTTTGTAAATAAAGTAGGTGTGCATACTTTAGATACCCTGTAAAAAAAAAAACTTTTCTATATTTCTGTAAAAATCATGGATAATATTGCCCATTGTTGCCTCATTTATGGTGGTTTAGGCCCAAGTGTCATGTCAAAGATTATTATGGAAGAGCTAGGCTTGTCATGTACAAACGAAAATGCCAGAAGCATGCTCTCCTATAATAGTCTACAACAAACAACCATAGGTAATATTAAAGATGTAACCTTGGTTTTATGCGCTCATCCGGAGACAAGGACAACCTCATCATTTAGGTAATTGATATGCCTGTGAGAAATTATTCAATTATCTTGGGGAGAGATTGGCAAGCCCTAACAGGTGGATACCTCTCACTCGACGAGACACATTTATCCATTCCTCGGAATGGTAAGAATATTATAGTCCTTAGAGAAGGAAGAATTTCACCCTACATAAAGAGTGTTCTGCAATCTACCGTAAACTATATCAAAGAAGACGTAGGAGTGTATTCCATCTTTACGTAAGAGGATAATATTCCTCTGGAAGGAATTGATTCAGATGATGAATTATGGCATATGCACTTTGATGGTTCACACTCTAATCAAGGTAACGAGGTTGGTATTATCTTGGTTTCCCCTGCAGGAAAAATTCATAATCTGTCATACAGGTTGGAGTTTGCTTGTTCAAACAATGTCACTGAATTTGAAGCTTTGTTGTTAGGCATTGAGAACTCCATTAATCTTGGTTGTGGTCACCTTTCAATTTTCAAAAATTATGAGCTTGTTGTGAAATTGATACGTAAGACATGCTCTCCTAGCGACAAGCTGATGGCATAATACTCCCAAACTGTCTGGGCACTTGTCTTGAACCTTCTATCTTTCAACATTGCTCATGTTAAGAAGGAGTTGAATTCAATAGTTGATCGGTTAGTTGTCTTTGCAGCCTCTCCTACTCAACAACTCTTGCCTCACTGGCCTAATTGTGCTTCCCAATCTCTGCATCATCCATACATTTATGAGAATGAAGAATTCAAGAAGGCCATCGCTAACGATGAGAGGATTTGTGTTGTCATTCAAAATGAACCCCTCAAGCCCGAGGAGGTTATATTTGTAGAAAATAAGAAGATTCCTGAGGGCCTAACTCCTCTTGATAGTTCGTTTTCTTTGAGTGTTGTAGGCAATAAAGAAAAACAAAAAGAAGAGGAGTTACATAAGAAGGTGATTGAAACCATCCTCCTCAACATTAGGACATTTGAATCTTCAACCAATGTTAAAATAAAGGTCCAATGTTCTGGTAAAGAAGAGGTGAGGTCCACCGGACTACTTGGTGAATCTCAAAAGGTTTTTGCTTGGTCTTCTAAGGATCTTTGCAGTTTTTATCCTGGTCTTATTCGGCATATCATGAAACTAGCTAGGCAAAAAAAAAAAATTGTTAACTCTGCATCGGAAGCACCCTTTCAAAGGGATTTGAGAGATTTCTTAAGGGTTGGAATGTTTTTTTCAGCCCACCCTGAATGGGTCTCAATTTGGAAATCGGCCCTGGGGGCCACTGGTAATATCAAAACTTGCATTAATCTTCAAACTTTCAGGCAAGCAATTATGAGAGATCCCTTTTCCCCTCTCAATATTGAAATGTTTTTGCAATGGGTTGTAGAGTCACAGTTAAGACCCTTACTTGACAGTTTGTTTGGTTACAATAAAATCAGAGTACAAGGGGAAAATGTTCACAAAACCACTTTCATTACTAATTGTGATACCATGCCTCACAAATGTCGGCTTTTTAGCTTACTTGATATAGGTATTGCTTTAAAAAAAACTATGCACACGACTCTCGATGAATTGGTCAGTCTCCATCTCTATCTTGATGAGCTAATTGTGCGTGTCAAGGGAATGATGATTACGTCAGATTTACAGTTGATCGGTCCATTCGAAATTGCTTTTATCTTGGATACTAATTCTTATATCTCAAAAGATTTAAAGGAGAAATTGTTTCCCTAAAACACTAGCAGCCCTCGCTTGAAATATTGGAGGAACCAACATGAAAAGTTCTAATGTTGTTTGGAATTTGCTATATAATAGTAGCCTAGCTATGCTTTCAATTTTTGTGCTTCTTTTCTTTGCTTCACAGTACTTTGATTTCTCCTTTTCAAGTTAAGTTTTTTTTTCCCTGCTGTGCTTCATTTCTGTCTTTTATTGTTGTTGTTTTAGTTCTGCATTTTACTTCTGTCATGTTTTGGTTTCTTCTTATATTTTAATTAATTTGGTAAAATAGGATGTTGGATCAATTTTTCCACAATGACACTCCTGCAAATCATTATTAATTAACAACAATCAATCTTACAATGATGTTGCAATGCTCCTCTGAAGGACCCTTGAAATTGTTACATTTTTTCATTGTTGCCCTGTAAAGAGTTGGCTATCTCTCGCTTCTTCTTGCCATTTTTTCACCCGTCGAGATTTTAAGAGCAAGTTTAAAAAAATTTCCTCCTAAAAGTTAGGGAGCGCAATCCAGTCAGATGATTATGCATACAGTGGTAAAACCCCTCATACTTAACACTTTTAATGAATTATTCCCAAATTCCTGGTCATCTTTCCATTAAATCCACTCACTTCCCCCTGTTTCATAATCATTCGAGTTATGTCTTCTTGACCTGTTGTTTTGGTCCATGAAACCATGAATCCTGAGTTCTAAATCTGTTAAAAACAAATTTCCCT
>WSFP011412693.1:0-24291 GCA_009831015.1 Picea engelmannii | reverse complement strand
GATAACTAAAAACCATAATTAATATTGGCAACAAGCTAGTACACAATCACCTAACCACTATTGTTTATAAATACTTAAAATAAATAAAATCATAACTTACAAATATGCCTCTAATGTATTTTTCCCTTATCATCCAAAAAAAAAACGTGTAACACTCTTCACTTTAATTGAATTCTGATTTGTACAGTAAATAAATAAATAAATATCAATGTAAAGTGTGTTGTGAATTAGTTGAAAAGATAATTCAACTAATATAGTATTTCTTACCCTGGTGGCCTTTTATTGTGATGTTATAATGATTGGTGGCCTTTTATTGTGATGTTATAATGATTGCATGTCCTTGTGATTTCCTTTGATCACATTCTTTTTCTCCATTTTCGTGGTGCTTCACAATGACTTTCTAGACATTGTTGTCAATGTTTACTAGTCTACTTGCTTTGCCCACATCCTTAGGAATATCTTTTGCAACTCTTATGGATTTAAAAAGAAAAAACATAAAATGAAGGCAAGTGTAAATCTTAGTTAAGAGTTGTGACTAAATTTGAAACGGAAGAAGATTATACAAATTAATGAAGAAAAATAAGAGGAATTCAAAATTTCCCTGATACGGTTTCTTCTTCATTTGACAACGAGTTCCATTTTAGTCTTGACCCATTTGTCATTGAAATAATACCCCCATTTTTTATTAAGTTTATCCAACAAATTATTCTTATTTAGTGTTGGGATGTCTTTGCATTTTTTATTGCAGTCTCAAGAAAATTTCCCCAAGTGGACCCATCCCATATATTTTTTAATAATATTCACCCTTTCCCACAAATTTCAATACCTCCCCCTTATCGTCAACTACTTCAATGTCATCTTCTTCTCTCTGAACACGCCTGAAAACACTCACCACAAAAATCTCATAAATCATTTTAGGAATTGTCCAACGCCCTGTTTCACTATGAAACTCGTGAGAGCTTGTTCTTATCCTAGCACTGTTGATTTAAGCTAGTTAAAATAGATAAATATTTTTGATCTTACAGATTAGGGTTGATCATGTCCTTATAGTATAATAATTATCTCTTATCCTCTAATTCTTTTTCGCACCACAATTTATCCTTAAAATTAGATTTAATAATATTTTTAATACTATCATTATTTTGCAGAGTGACATTTTCCTTTACTCCCAAATGATTTAGCCAAGCCTTGGCATCTTCATGCCAACCCCGCTCAACCACAAGTGGTTTTGACTGGAGTTTGAAGCAATCTTAGGAAGCCTCTTGTCTTCCATGTTGTTTATCATGTTCTTGTACATTAGGTACCTAGTCATAGCCATGCTCTTAATGGGAGAAAGACTCACTCCTATGAGGAGGCTATGATAGGGTGTATTGCCTCTAATTTTAAGATTATAAATCATAAAACACTTTTGGATTTGCTCTATATTTCTCCATGATTCTATAGAGATGTTGCAGCCCCAAACTTCACAACCATATAAGGTAACGAGAGCAACGAGAGTCTCAAAGAGGAGTTTCTTCTTATGCCAAAGCCACAGGTATATTGATTTACAATTGTTTTCAAAACCATAATAAACTTTCCATCCTCCATTTATCCTTTTCTCAATGCTATAGTTCCAATTAATCTTGCAATGAAGATCAATTTTGAGATATTTGTATGAAGTCACTTCCTCCAAGTTGTTGTTGTCAACACAAAATTAACATAAGTGATGTTTTTGGATTTGATTATCACAACCTTTCTTTTGTTAGTGTTAACAATCATATATGTACTAGAGCAAAATTCCTTGAGAATTTTTAGTTGCTTGTTGATATCATAGGGACTCCTCGCCATATGAACAATATCACTAATGTAAATAACAAGGATGATGACTTTACCAACTAGAGTCATGTCGATGCAACTTGCTTATTCCAAACAACCCTCTAACTTGTCGATGTATATGCCAATAAGGGTAGGTGTTGTAATCTAGGGGATTTTGCGAAGAGGTTACCAGTAGTACTCCACATAATGTATTATACAAGCATCATACAGATACACACATAGACGAGAGACAAGGAAGAGAAAAGTAATGGAGAGACACGCAACAAGTATCTTTTATTGCATCAAGATAACACAATATACCACCACTTTCTTACATTCATGACCCCATATTTATAATATGAGTTGGCTATCAAGTAGTTACAATTGTTTAACTACTTTGGTCGGCCGACCCAACTCAACGATTGACTGACTTACAATTCGACTTGTCATTCTCAATCGACTGATACTTGGTTGATTGGTGGGTCTAGTCAATAGAGTCTAATAGGCCCTCCAACATCTTCCCCACCCTCAAATACTTCTTCGTCCTGAAGAAGAGGGAGATTTGGACTTATAATTACAAACTACAAAATATTTACAAAAATTTGTGATCTTTCATAATATTGTGTTCATTTTCTATTTTATGTTGGTGGGGTTGTCGATTGTGCTACATGGGCCAGCGTTATATTTGTTTCTTTACTTACTATCGTCTGTTGAAGTGTTTAATCAACAATTGGATCGTGTACTATTGTTTGGCTCTGTTGTTGATCAACCATTGGTTCTAGAATTGTTGGTTGTGTTTGCATCAGCTGGTTGACCATTGTTGATGGACTTGGTTGTTGTGTGTTCTCGGGTTGGTTGATTAAGGCTTCTTCATTGAATTCCTTTTGTTATTTAGCTTCCCTTTACTTCTCAGACCAATTTGGGCCCTATGCTCTAGAATATGGTGTCAACATCCATGGTTTAGTAGGCGGAGGGTGTGATGCAAATGTGCTTGGGCTGAAAAATTCAAATCTTGGTCTTGGTGGAGAAGGCATTGGATGTTTTTTTTGAGGTGTTGTTTTACTTTTTGGTGGAGTTAGGGAGATTTTATGGAAATGTGGTGCAATTTGTTGCAATCATTGTTCAAATGTTTTCCATTCTTCGATTGTGCATTGATATTGCACTTGTAAGGACTTCATTTATGATAAATATTCCAGTTTGGTGGTGATTGGGTTGTCTTGAACTGTTGCCAAGTATGGATTGTATTATTCCTCAATGTATTTGGCTTGTTGAATTATTTGAACCATGTGATCAATAACATTGTCTTAAACATTTTTTCCTTCTAGGAACCATTGTTGTTCTTCCTCTAGCAGCTCTATCTCGACTTGTTTCTCGTGGTTGATCTATTTTGTTAATGCCTCAGAGGCCTGAGGGTCAATTATTGAATTCTTTTTGTATGTCATATCTTTCAAAAACACATGTTGGAATTCCAGTCGACCGCATGTGGATGCAAAATAAGTGGGCCAATTATTAAGTACAATATCCATTGTGGATGCCTTATCATTGACTAATTCAAGGTTTTGCCTGCTTTCTTTGAACTTGGAATATTTTGTTTGTAATATACTTGATTTTTTATCGACTTTTAACTGCTTGTTTTCCTCCTTTACTTGGGAATTCCTGTCAATCAATAGGTGTACTAATTTCTTGATAAATTCTAGTCGATCCTCTAGTAAGTTGACTTGTAAATTATCTTGAGATATTCTTAAACATTCTTCCTAAGTAGATTTTTATTTGTCTTTCCTTGATGTGAGTATGTCTGAGTATTTCATAGAGTCCTTTAATCTTGACATGGTTTAGTTGATGACTTCCATGAACAAATCCAATATTTGGGTATTGGATGCATTGGCTAGGTCAAAAATTACTTTGGGATTTGTTCTTGATTCTCCCCCTAATCTAAAGGCTATAAATATTTTAGGTTTCTTTGCCTTTGATTGTTGATCTTTAGTATGACTTTTCCTTTTCTTTGACCTGTGTGTTGCTAACTTTGTGGTTTTGGGGGTCAGTTGCTAAGGTGGTCTTGAATCAACTTGTGTTTGTTATGTTGGTTGGTCGACTAGTGGATTAGTGGGACCATGTGGAGTGGTGTTAGTGGGTACCACCGATGTCGTGGATTGATCCTTTTTTTTTTTTGTTGCTTCAACTGCTCTTGTTGAGTCAACTTTATGGTCGACAGGTATGTCAAACCTGGTTCCTTTACTTGTTTCAGTTGTTGTTACTCCAATATTTTCTTGGTCGTTTCCTCTTCTCTTACCCTGTCAGTTGGTTTATCCATCAATGGTTGTTTGTCCTTGTGTTGGTCTTGTTGCTCGTTCAAATCCATAGGATTTTCATTTTGATGTTTTGAGTCCCGACGACTATCGTTGGTCATTCCCTTGGCTTAATTGTTGGCTTGAATCCAACAATTTGCTTAATGTTTGTAGTTAATTGTTGTTGTTCCTTCCTTTTATCCAACTTTTGTTGCTTGTTCCTTAGACCCGATAGTTGTTGCTAATTTCTTATGCCCAACTGAGTCTCTGAGGTCGACTGTGAGGGGATTTCATGGGACACCTGGGTTGGTAGAATCGTTGGTGACTATATTTAAGTTGATTGGCGGTTGAGTTTCTTTAATATTGATTTTAGTCAACGCTTCATTTTTTTGTTTTTCTTTACCTAACCTCTTTAGATTCACTTGTTCCTAGTCGAATCTTGGCATTGCTTGACTATTGCTATTGATCTTCTTGTTGTTTTTGTTTTTCTCCTCTAAGATGCATTTCTCTTTCAACTGTGGTTTTATGTTTGACTGCTTCGACAAGCATTTCTCTTGCTTGTCCGATCGCTTCTGGATTTGCAAGTTTGATACTCGACTCAAGAATTTGTTTCTTTATGTATGCTTGTTGCCTTATTGATTTACCTTTTTGTGTCGTTTATGCAAGCACTTCTTGAGCCACCTTGTCTAGTTTCTTTTTTATTTTGGGGTCTTCAAAGTCGATATCAGTGATTCCCTACAGGATTTCTCGCCAGTTGAGTTCGACAACTATGCCCATGTCCTTGACTGGTGGTCTGTCTTGTTCCAATTGCTTCCTTTTCGTCTACTTTTTATTTAGTGATATAACTAGGGTTCCTTCGTCGACAACAAATGGTATATTGTATATTTTATCTTCTTTTTCTTCTTCAAAATATCCATTTCAAAGTGGTAGAATGATATCATACGAGCAGTGAAGAAAAGTGAATAGCCTTTTTTTGAGTTTTAACATTCTTGGCAGTTTGTTCTGATGGCCTCTAACATGTTCAATTTTACATATGAAGGTCGACCAATCGAAATCATATAAAGTGCTACTATGATGCAATCCCACTTGACATGTTGCTCCTTGACTTGACTAATCGATCAACAATCCCTTTGAATTCTTTTCATTGGCCGAACCTATGAATTTCCAAATCCATTTAGATGCATTTGTCATCTTCGATACCTTTCTCCCTTATGAAGTAGCCTTGTAATTTTGTGAATTATGTTGGTTGTGACTAGCATTGGTCGATCTAGCCAAAGCATGCCTTCATTGTATTGAATGACTATAAACTTGAAAACTTCTTGCTTCCATCAGTGGAAGTCAGATACCTGGGGGGCACCCATGTAATCCATGATTTGTGCTTTTTCTAAGGATAGGGTTTCTTTTTTCCACTTGTCCACAATTTTTCCCCAATTGGTAAAACTGGCCCAATGTTTATCCCAAAACAACTCATCCATATTTCCTTGTCGGATGTTGTTCATGTGGATATCAAGTTCATTTGTTGTCATTTTATCAATTTTTCTTTTGGTTCATAGCTCGACTAGGACCTCACTTGTTGGGATTTGCACTCGCATTTTTTGCAACATTGTTTCACTGGTTATTGTGTTGTCAACTTGCTCAGACTCAACGTGCTCAATGGTAAAGGTTTCTCGGTCTTCTATGTTCAGAGGTTGATTGTTCTATAAGAAAATATGGGTATTGTGTGTTGATCTAGTTGATGCTCTCTGTTTATAGAAATTTCCAAGATAAGTGCATTCAATTTGTGTGCAAAAGTGCCCCCTCGAAGTCCTTCTTTATTAAATGCATTCATTGAATTTTTTGCATGTGAGTGTTTTTTACGACCAATGGTGTCTTCTTGGTCGACTATACTCAGTTCGTTGGCTTGCCTAATTTAGTCGATTGATTTTTCTTGGTTGATTTTGTCAACGCAATCGATTGGTCTTCTTTTGGTTGATTCTATTAGTGTCCTCGATCCCCTTCACTTGGTTGGTTTTGTCAACATGGTCTATTTTATCAATACAATCGATTTTCTTTGGTTGGTCGATTTTGTCGACATATTCGATTCGTTTTTCTTTGTCGAGTCTATTGGTTTAGCTGATTATTTTTCCTTGGTTGTTTTGAGTACCCGATTCGATTCTTTTGACACAGTCGATACGTCTCGAACGATCGATTTGATGAATGTTGTCAATTTTATTTACTTGTTTATTTGATTGCTCATTTGATTTCTCCTTTGCTTTCTTTTCTAATAGTTGCCTGAGATCCCTGGGATGTTGTGGTTAGTGCCTTTTCAAAATGCTAAGTTGGTTCATTAGCCTCTTTCTTCTAAATTGATATGGTCGAATTGTATTTCCATAAGATTGATTTGTGTCCATGCTTACTTTATGTCTTGTGATTCAAGCAAAATCTAAAAGATCAATATTCTATTATTGGTCCTAGTTAGTTATGGCTTCATCAAATACATTACCATCCTTGGATGGATTTGTACCTAATTTTCCATAAATAAATATATTATTGAACTTATTATTATTATTATTTACTATATATATTTTTTTCCTTATTTATTCATCCGTATAGAACCAAATTACATTTTGTAGGTGTTGAAAGCACATGCCCAATACTTGGATAAACTGAGAGAAGTGATAGTATCCAGAATTGGCCCAAAGTAAAAAAACCACAACGGATGCACCAAATAAGGAGATGGGAATAAACCCAAAAGAAGGCAGAAAATGCCAAGAAGCCTCAAGAATCATAGCCTAAAACATGACAGAAAACATAGATTGAAGAGAACCTGGACAGACCAGGCTAGAGCGGCAAAAAACCCCATCGAGAACATGATCCAAAGGGGCCACAAGAGAAAATGTAGCCATAGAAAAGGAAAACCAGAAACCGCACGCCCAAGACGAACCTCAAAGCGCTGGCCCTTGCAGCCAAAATCAGCACTACACCCCCGTAAGATGGATCTCAAAATCTCTGATATAAACCCCACCATATAGAAGAAGAATGCCCAAGCAACCACTCCACAACACAGATCAAAAGGGGATGTAAGGGATCCCAGACACCAAGACTACAAAGAAGGCCCTGACATTGCATCAAGCCTTGAACAAACCAATAGGGATAGCTTGGTGAGGGCCAAACCCTCAGAAATCTTCAAGTAAAAGCCTCCACACGAGATGGTAAAAGCCTCCACACGAGATGGAGAACCAAAAACCCAAAGAGAACAAAAAAGGCTCCTAGAATCAGATCTGAAGAAACAGTCCAAAAAGTAAAACAGAAACGACGCTCAAAAAACCAGATCTGAAGAAAAGAAAGGGCGTGATCGAGGAACAGGGCAGATCTGAAGAGCAAGATGACGCCAGATCCGCACCCATGGAGGAAAGACCGCCATCCTTTACAACGATCTGGAGCCGCCTGCTTCACTTCGCATCCCAGATCTACTATCTTCCGCACAAAGGCGTCATCACCAAAGGAAGCCCAAATGGAAACGGCTCCCCTCAGAAATTAGGAATCGGAGCAGAGCCACTCCCAGGAGAGCGCGACTACCAAACTGAAGATAGGAAAAGGCTGGATCCGCATCCACCCACCTCTCCAGAATATAGCAGATCTGAAAATAAGCCCAGACGACGCCCCCCAAAAACATCGTAAACAATCGACATACAGAAAATGAAGAGGAAAACGGATCTGGGGACGGATCCGGGCACCAAGATCCGCGCTGAGGAGGCAGAAGGCTCGGGAATACACTACATCCCCAAAAGGAGATGCCACAAGAAGCCACACACCGCCGTCGACAGAAGAGGCCGATCCGTGCGTGAAAGAGACAAGCGAAGGGGAGAGGAGCCTCGCCTGGATGATCCGGGAAGAAGGTACTCCAGAACGGAGAGAGACGTCAGGGGAAAGAAATTCCAGAGGAGGGAGGCCGCAGGATTAGACTCTTGAGCCGCAAGAGAGAAATCGTATTCGGTCCGCGGCAAGTGAAACGACCAGAGCATATATATATATATATATATATTCTCTTTGGAGCTAGACTGCCACAAGTGGTTTTCAATCTAGTTCTTATCCATTGGCACCCGGAAGGAGGTTTTCACCAATGGACTATTTTTCTTTTTTTAAGGGTGGTATTTCTTGAGTCAGGCACTGTTGAGAAGTTGCCCTTGTAATTTTCTTAGTTGATGTTAAGGTCCTAACCCCTCTAATCCCTCAAGTAGATAGAATAATGTGTTTTGCTATGTAATAAAGGACTTCAGTAAATAAGTTCCATGTAATAATGTGAATACATTTAATGTAAGAAGACTTACTAGAAGGTTCTGCCTATAGAAAATTCTTCCTCTAGAATGTTTTCTAGAAGATAGAAATAGTATAAATAGGGGTAGAACGCATGGAAGTTTTGTGTCTTGTGAATTCATTTGTACTTGAGCTCTTCTCTGTTGGAGGTGGTCCCCTCTAAGAGGTAAGTGAACTTTTCTCCTAGTATAATAAAGGTATAATCGTTTGGATCATTTGTGTCATTGTGCTTATTGTTTCTTTCTTTTTTCTAACATTTCTGATAAAAATTGTATTTATTCTCTACATATTTCCTTGTAGTACCTTACAAGTGGTATCAGAGCACTTTCTTCTGCATATTTTTAGAAAAAATAAAATATGGCTAGAGACTTGTGTTGTTGTCTTTAAAACACAAGGATATATCGTTCGGTAGGTAAAATTATGGTTGGGTAATAATAGATGCAAGAAATAAAAAAGGTTTCATGTGGTTACTCAAAACACATTGTTTCACTTGTTTGGAAACCTATGTAACCCTTGTTGTTACCCCTTCGAGTAGTACCACATTAGATAACACATGTACATGACCATTCACTCCCACGTACCCCAAGGTATATAGGGAGTTCGATGGGTCTTCTAAAACCACATATATATCATCCAATCAATCACTCGACTGTTATAGTGGCACCGAGAATAACACTTGGGAATAATACTCTCACATACCTGAGTAATCGAGTAGTACGAATAAGGGTACAGTTAAGCCTCCTTAGTTAGAGCCCTAAGATATTGGGTCGAGTACTATTGTTGGACCCCACTGGTATATTAGAGAGCTATATCACAGGGAAATACCTTGTCCGTAGGAACCCTTAAAACCCTAACCCTTGCTATTGAAACAAAACAGAACAAAAACATAGTGGAAATTTTGCACATCTAGTGTGCACAACCCAGATTCCTACATCCAAGCCGCAAAATTCCTACATAATTTTAACTATTAAGAATTTGGGCATTCTGTCACTCTAGTATTATTCAAACAAGAGTATGACTTTGCAAGAGTTTAAAAAATGAAGGAAAAAAAAAGAGTATAGTGGTCCCATTGACACCCTTATTTGGGACCTATTCCATTGGATTCCTCTCTTCGCATTGATCATCATGGTAAGCCTCTCTCATAAGCCCTTTCATGCGGACCCACCAACCCTATTCTTGCCCGCTTACCTCCCAGATGGCCCACACCCACAACCAAGATCTTGACCAACATCTCACTGCATTGGGTCAATCCCACCAGCAGACCAGGAAAGATGTCTCTAACCTTACTTCAAATATCGCTACCATAAATTCTTGGCTCACCCAACTAGACACTATAAATTCCTGGCTCACCCAACTGGACACCCTCTCTAACGTTATGGACAACTTGACCTCAATGATTACTCAATCCCACACTCCTATCTCTTATGCACAACCTTCACACCAGGAGAGTGTTGACTCATCCCATTCTATGGCCTTTCATTCTAACCCCCTTAGTCATGACATGTATCTTCCCAAAGTTGAGGTAAATAAATTTGATGGCTCAGACCCCACGGGTTAGGTAAACCAAATGAAACATTATTTATCCTTGCATGCAATCACTTATGACTTGATCAAACTTTGTATTGATGTCCTTTATTTGGATCCCAAATGATGGAAATGGTAGCAATGGTGTAAAAATTCACACATAGGGTATATTGCTTGGACCCAGTTTTTTGCAGACCTTTATGAGCGCTTTGACACAAACACACATCATTTGGGCAATTTGACCAAGCTTAAACAGTCTGGTACAATGGAAGAATACATCGTTGCTTTTGAACAATCAAATTTCCAAATTGATGACATGTATGATACCATCTTCCGTGAATGCTTTATTAGTGGCCTTAAGGATGACATCTGAGCTCATATCCTAATAGTTCGCTACTAGACCTATCTTGAAGCTGCTCACCGCACCAAGGAAGCACACCATGTTGCCTCTTCTCAAATAAAAAATCCATCTTTTATTCCCCATTCTTGGCCCACCAATCCAACCCCTCCTTCCCCTCCTCTTAAAATCTAGAAATTAACCCAGGCATAAATGGTTGAACACCAACTTAAGGGTCTTTGTTATAAATGTAATGAAAAATATTTTTTGAGCCACAAATGTAATGAGCCAAAGATTTTTATGGCCATTTCTGAGGAAATTTTTGAAGAGGATGGTGACACTTCCCCTTCTGAAGCGGTACTCTAGGCCGATGATCATAGCCTGCCCTCCGATCCACCAAAAGTTGAACCACTTATCTCTCTGAATGCTCTCACTGGTATCTTAGCTCCCTAAACCCTTAAGTTAATTGGCTATATCAAACATTAGAAATTCATTATCCTAGTTGATAGTGGCAACACCCATAATTTTATTCATCGTTGAATTTCCCAAGAGACCCTATGTTATATCCGTGTAGTCAATAGCTTTCAAATCATGATTGCTAATGGTGGTTCCATGAAATGTGGGGGTCGTGAAAATGTACCCTGCAAACCAATCATTATAACCTGGAATACCACATGTTTGCTATTGACATGGGAGGCTGTGACATTATTCTAGGTGTTGAATGGTTACACACAATGGGCCCCATCACCATGGACTTCAAGAAATTAACCATGGGTTTCCAACATGATGGAAAAAGATACCAGTTCCAAGGCATCACAATAGGTTCCCCTGAGATTATCAATTCACAAATAATGGATAAAATCCTCAAAAATTTTCATTCCAACATTATTGTCCAATTCCATGCCATTCAAGCAGTTAAGACCCCCTCACCCACTGTTCATCCTGACCTACAATTTATCCTCTCCAAACACCAATATGTTTTTGACAACCTCCAAGGAATGCCACCTTCCCATGGCCCCCATGATCATTCCATTCCACTTGTCCCTAGTAGTCTTCCTCCAAATGTTCTCCATTATCGTCACCCATTTTCCCAAAAAAATTAAATTGAGAAAATTGTTTAAGAATTGTTAGTTGTGGGTGTCATTCTTCCTTGTACCATCCCTTATTCTTCTCCCATCGTCATGGTACTCAAGAAATAAGGTACATGGCACATGTGCCCTGATTTTCGAGCCTTCAATAAAATTACTATCAAAGATAAATTTCCCATTCCCGTCATTGATGACCTTTTGGATGAACTGAGTGGTGCTGAATTCTTTACCAAACTTGATCTGCATTCTAACTACCACCAGATCCGTATGAAGGAGGTCGATATTCCAAAAACTTCCTTTTGTACTCATGAGGCCTATTATGAGTTCTTGGTCATGCCCATTGGCTTGTATAATGCTCCCTCCACTTTTCAAAGCCTCATGAATCATGTCTTCTGCCCTTTCCTCCATCAATGTGTATTGGTCTTCTTTGATATCCTCATTTATAGTAAAACTTGGAAAGCCTATCTTTCCCATGTGGATCAAGTATCACAATTACAATCTCAACACAAAATCTTTCTCAAATAGTCTAAATGTGCTTTTGGGGCTTCTAAAGTAAAGTACCTGGGTCATATTGTTAGTAAGGATGGTGTCTACGTGGACCCTAAGAAAATAGAAGCTATGAAGGATTTTCCTCGTCCTAAAACCCTTAAAAGTTTGAAAGGTTTCCTGGGTTTAGCTAGATATTATCGCAACTTTTTTCAGAATTATGGAAAAATTGTAGCCCCACTCAATGCTCTCCTTAAAAAGAATGCTTTCAGTTGGACTCCAAACATTGATAAATACTTCCAAGATTTGAAAGAGGTTACGTGTAGGCCTCATATTCTGGCACTACCCGACTTCACAAAGAATTTTGTTTTGGAATGTGATGCTTCTAGGAAAGGCATTGGGGTTGATCTCATGCAAGATGGCAGAGCTTTGACCTTCACTAGAAAATAACTTTCTAAGAGACATTTGGGCAAATCCACCTATTAAAAGGAAATGTTGGCTATTTTGCATGTTGTGGTTCTTTGGCATCCTTGCTTGGGAAATGCTTCTAAATCAAAATTGATCATCATAGCCTCAAATATTTTTTGGAACAAATAATTTCATCCTTTGAGCAACATAAGTGGTTGACCAAAATGTTCGACTATGATTATGAGATCATTGACAAGAAGAGAAAATAAAATGTGGTTGTCGACGCTCTTTCCCATAAATATGAAGAAGAAGGGTCCATATTTTCACTCTCCTTCATTGTAGCAGATTGGTTAAAGGTAGTTTGCTAGGAATGGTTCCAAGATCCCAAACTTTCTTGCATGATCCAACAATTGCAAAAAGATATTCATGCATCTCCATGATACTCTTGGCACAATGAGGAGCTTCGCTATAAAGTTCGCCTATATTTGAGAAAACAGTCTCACTTTAAATTCACGGTGCTCACCGAACTTCATGCTTCACCGACAATAAGGTATTCAAGTTTTTACAAAACATATGAACAAATCAAATGTTCATTTTTTCTAGGAAGGCATGAAAAATGACATATGTACTTTTGTGGCTGAATGTGATACTTTTCAATGCAATAAGGGATAAACAATCAAAACTCCACAAACACTCCAACCTCTCCCTATTCCACATGCTATATGGATCGATATGGCAATAAATCGGCCATCACAGTTGTAGTCGATCGCCATTCCAAATATGCTCATTTTTTCCCTCCAACACTCATTCACAACATCCAATGTGGCTCAAAAATTTTCATGGAAAATATATTCAAACTCCATGGAATACCCCACTCTATGGTCTCTCACCGAGATCCAACTTTCACAAGCAACTTTTGGTAAGAATTTTTCATGCTCCAAGGCACCTAATTTCATCTCAGCATGACCTATCATCCCAAAACTAATGGTCAAAGTGAATCCATCAACAAGTGCTTGGAAACATATTTGAGGTGTTTTTATTTCGATAGACAATATCAACGAGTTCAATGGTTACCACACATCAAATGGTGGTACAACACGTCTTACCATAGTGCTACTCACATGACTCCCTTTGAGGTGGTTTATGGTCAAAAGCCACCTTTTGTATTATCTTACTTGCTCGACATATCCAAGGTCTAGGACATCGACATAACCCTTATAGTCCAAGATGCCATTCTCTCTACCCTCAAAGAGAATCTACTCATGGTTCATAATCACGTGACGAAACAATCTAATCAAGGTCGTTCAAAACACCATTTTGCTGAAGAGAATCAGGTGTTTCTTTATCTGCAACCTTATAAGAAAACATCCCTCAAAGCATACCACTGTCATAAACTTGCTCCAAATTTTTATGGCCCTTATACAATCCTCAAGTGTGCGGGGCCGATGGCTTACAAGTTATCTCTCCCTGGTCACTCTAATATCCATCAAATTTTCCATGTTTCCTACTTAAATAAGTGATTATAAGAACCAAGTGCCACATTCAAACTAGTCTCTCTGAATTGGATGAAGAAGGATCCATTTGGTTGCATCCCCAAGTAGTCTTGTATGACCATGAGCGTCATCTCCATCAACACACAATCAAGGAAGTTTTAGTACAATGGAAGGATACACAACCTAAGGATGCCACATGGGAGTTGGTTGTCATTCTACAACAATTTCCACATCTCAAGCCTTGAGGATAGAGTTGTTTTTCAAGGGGGGAGCATGTGTTTATCTAAAAGATTGTCTTACGGTATTTAAGACAACATCATGAGGATAAATCCCCTTTCTTTTTTAAATAGGTGGTACTCCTCTATTTTAAATAACATGCAAGAACAAAAAAAAATGCACGAGAGAGGACTAGACTTATTCTTGAAATACATATCCACATGCAAAGAATACCCGAGAAAGGACCAGGTATCTTACATAAAGAAAACATTTACACTATATTACAATATTCATAACCAAAAGAGTACAAAGTATCATAGGATGATATTTCCATCACATGATTCATCAGAGTAAGACACAATATTTAGCATAGGAAAGAAAAATATGGACCGCATATATGCTAAAGAACTTCAAATTATCATTCATTAGATGTAAACAAGATTTAGATAGACACATTTGAAATCCCATGCTTAAAACTTAAATTCTAAGAGATCAATAATGTTATGTCTCGGATAGTTCTCTGGAAACCTCAAACATAATATATGTCTTTATGAAATAAACAATAGTGTCTATGATTACAATAAAAGTAAATTGCATGTGTCCTTCAAAAAGGACTGGGATGGGGCTCCCACAAACCATAAAATGAAGAGAGACTTGGAAGACAAAATAAAACAGTCAAGGGTCATCCTTTCGTTTCACAAAATCTCGAAACAGAAAAGGAAAAATGACAATTGATTGAGGAAGAAAAATGTGGTGAAAGCAAGAACAAGGTGACTACTTGACTTACTATGATGGAAATTTTGAACCGTCATTTTCTTACTGTAGCGTCTTTTGTAGTTTTCTACTGTTGTGTTGGAGGTGACATAACTTATATAACTACTTCTTGTTGATCTATCTCAGTTATATTAACTAAGGCCTTTGTTAACCATTGTTCTATGTACTCCCTCATTGGAGAAACTATTATTTCATGCTTGGTCTTAGTTTCAAATAACTCCTTCTCTAATTCTCTCAAATCAATTCTTAATTGATGGAGTGTGTCCTCAATGTCGTCATTCTTATTTACATACTAGATAAGCCACCTTTCTATTTCTTCTTCAGAGAACTCAATTGAATCACTAAATTCATTGGCCCTTTGCAATTTTTAATGCTTCCAATTGTTTTAATACTTACTCGCTTGACAAATGTATTGTATCCATTATTAAATGTGGGCCATCTAACTCTTTGGTCAAATCAACAAGTTTTAAGAATATGTCATCCCTTTTAATGTTAATAGTATCACACTCAGTTAACAACTCTCTTAGGAATTTGATTCTCTTTAGCCAACAAGCATTAATCTATTTCGTGCAAACCTTGGAGGGAAGGTTTTTATATCCTTTGTGTGTCTCTCTCAAACTTGAAACCTTTGTTGCAAATATTCCCATTGCTTCCTTATAGAGTGCTTCATCATTTTCTAAATATTTATGGAGATACTCCTTAAAGTGAAAAACCCTTGTTGAGAAAGTAACTGAGCTCTGTGCTAATTCCCAAATTTAAAGGATTAAGTATATTCTTTTCTTGATACCATCTCCAATGTATTTCCTTACAACCATTTGTAAGTTAGATGAATCCTTTAATTTGGAACTGGTCTCTAGGACATCTTCAAGACTGAGTACTGATTGTATTTCAATGATAGGCTCGACAAATAAAGGTCTTGGAATTAAAGTTTTCTCTAACTCCTTTATCCTCTCTCCTAAAAACAATTTTTTTTTCTATGTAAAAAATGGACTCCTTCAATGCTTCTCCCGTTGCATCATGAAATTGCATGATTTTCGAGGGTGGAACCCCATGAAAATTGATTTCTGGCTTCCATTTATCTGCAACCTTTTTTACTTTTCATGTTTACTTTTTCTATTAACAAGTTTTTAGAACTTTTGTGGTAGGTCCTGTGGTGTAACGTAACATACTCCTCTTCAAATATTTATGGCTCTTGGGAAGCCAATTCTTCAACAATAACTCTAGTTTCCATCATTCTCTGCTCCGACCAGCTGGGTTCCTCTATTACATTGCCTACTTTCATGGCCTCGATTTTTTCTTCAATTTCAGGTAAGTCTTGTCCCCCTTTTTTAGTTTCTCTTTTTCTTTTTATGGAAGTATGAATAATATGAGATTTTTCCATTGTTTTCTTAGTAGGTTCCTTGTCTCCTCTGTCGTCTGAGTTTTCAATGGATGTCCTTTTTTGTTCGTGACCACTACTTTGAGGTTTAGTCTTAGTTGAAGTACTTCTTTGGGATACATTAAGTGAAATGGGGTTTTTATTGGTTGTCTCTCTTCCCCTCTTCTTGTAGAACTTGTTACTGCTTGTCAATTCTTCAATATTGTTTAGGGATTCTTCAATAGAGGCCTCAAGAAGATTTTGGTTATCTCCCCCTCCTTCACTAAATTTCTCATACTTACTAAAATATAAATAATACATGACTAAAGACATATGTACATAAAATGAATCTTTTGGATCGAAACCCTTGATGGTTTGGGCTTCCTTTAGACCGAGTTGATCCAATTAAACAATAAATTCATCTAGATGAGAAATATGTTTAATATATATATATATCTCCCATTGTCCATGGAAATGGAATAAATCGTTTTTTCCTTTTCTCATTGAAAAAGTGTGCGCAATTCTTATACTGTCTACACACTTCAATGACAAAAAGTTGATCAAACACACATAATAGTAACAATAAGGGTTTCCCCTAGAACCCAAACAATCTCAGAAGAAAAAATTCTTCCAAAGTTTTCAAAACTCCTTTCTTGGTGAGAAAGGATGTAGCTTCCAGTGACATCCTTGACATGATAGGAACATGAATCATTTTTTTGAAAGTAGATAGAAACCCATTTTGAACTGCATAAAAATTATATGGGGCTTTATACCTCCAAAACACCGGGTACCAGACAGAAGTTGGTTCCTTCTTGAAATCAACATTTCTTTCTCTAGGAAAGTCCTCGAATATGTGATAGTAAATGATAACAAAGACCAAATATGAAGTCATGTAGATTTTTTTAAGTTATTCTCAGGCAACCCAACTGAAAAGAAATCTCGTTTGAGATGATGCAATCCCAGTCAATCATGGTGTTTTCATCAATAGCATAATGGATAATGTAAGCAATGTATTTTGGCACCGAGGCCATAAACTATATTCCAATTGTTATGGTGAAAATCCAATCATACTCTTTATATGGATACTTCAAAGAACTTGCCTCAACCTAAGCAGAATTGATGTCAATTCTCAGGCTTGTGAGATAACTTTCGAGAAGCTCTACTCTTCCTCCATGTTCTTTGAGAAATCTATCTGTATCATCATTCTTGAAAATAATAGTGGGGTCGGGCAGTCGTAGCATCCTCCTAAACATTGAAGGGGATAGATAAGTCAACAACTTTCCTTGTATTTGAATGATTCTTTGTTCTGTGTCAAACTTATCGGCACACCAAAGTATCGACTCTTTGAAGTTTGCTACCTCTGGTACACACCCAACTAATGTAATGCTTGAACTCTTGAACTTGTTCAATTTCTTCTCTACAGGGGAAGAGACAAATACCACTTATATGTCCATGACCATTGAAATTGGTGGTCTTCACGTCCAAGGGTGTTTAAAGTGTCTACAAAATACAAGTCTTTCCTTTTATTTGACATGTCTTTACACATGTTTCCTTTCTTAAGAATAAGTGTTGCTCATGTCAATATAATCTTTTTACAACAAGGCATTTAATTATTTATTTATTTTACCACGTATTGCCTTTATTATCCATTGCCATAGCTCTTATTTCAAGGTTGCCTGTTTGCAGAGTCTCATTTTAGATTTATTGCAAAGTTTTTACGAAGATAATGACACTTAATAATGGTATTAGATTCACACAAGTGGCGGATGATGTGGTTGTGGGGAAGTAAATGTCATCAGGAATGGTGATATGGTATCAGGAAACATGAAAAATGGTTAAGTATGGAAGTGTAAAGAGAGGAATGGAGAGTGCAATATTATGAATATTGGATTGCGGGATGCGGGATGCGGGACTACAAGGTATGGGGAATGAAAAGAGAAGCAAGAGGGACTCCTGCATATGCATTGATGAAATAAGTCTAAGTATAAAAAGGGTCGATTTTGTGGGTTGCAGAAATGAATGAGTCATTCTAAAGGACGTGGGAATGTGGGATGTGGGTCTAGGGAAAAAGGAAAATGGAATGAAGGGGTGTCTCGCATCTTCATTCAAGAAATCAACTAAGTATGAAAAAGGTAAGTTCTCCATTATGTATGATGTAGAAATAGGAGGGGTGTTTTTTAGTGTTGTAGGTTGTGTGACATGGGCATTTGCAAGGTGAGGAGTGGATTGGTCTCCGACAACGGGACTTCTACAACAATGAAAATATCCAAGTGTCAGGATCATTAAGTAACAAAACAAACCGAGTATAAACTTGCGGGTCTACAGGTATACAGACCTGCAGACTTGATAGTAGCCCGATATTCAACCCTCATTTCAAAGAGGAAAAAAGGTTAAGTATAGAATATACATGAAACATGAGAGGAGAAAGGAAAATAAAAATGATGCATCTATATACACTAATGTTTCTCAACGAATGTAGATCAACATTCGGCTCCAACTGTGGGACAATGACCCCCTGTGGGTTATTGGGAATCTAGAAAACCTTATCCATTGGGAAAAAAGGAGTTAAAAATTAATTTTTTTAGAAAGGAAAAGAAAAAGAAAAAGGGAAGAAGAGACAATTTGATAGAGAATATATAGAGGAGTGTAGAAAAAGACTATGTATAGGTTAAGAATTGGGGATTAACAAAATAAATTCTTAAGATATTCCCCATTCATGGGAGTTGCTTGAATTGTTCCTTTCATATCCTTCAACAAATAAGAATTAAAACCAATGACCTTTTCAATATGGTATGGGCCAATCTAGAGAGCTTAAAACTTGGTATGAAAATATTGTTTTTTCTTTGTTTTATTCCATAATAGAACTGGTTGGTATTTTTGAAAATCTCTTGTGGTAGTGCTTTTGTCAAAATGTGTTTTGACCACTTGTTGTCGTTTGCTTATTGTCCTTATTGCCTATGTTCTTTGCTCTTCAAGTTGTAGAAGTTCACGGTATATTTTCTGCAAAGGTGACTGCTCTTTTGTATCTTCATTGTTTATGTAAAGGACTAAGGCATTCAATTCCAAATGTGATCATGGTAGCCTCATTTCTTTTCCATATATCAAGGTGTATGGGGAATTCCCAGTGCTATCTTTTGGAGTAAGGCAACTTGCCTAGAGTGCATCTATTGACTTTTTATGCCAATTTTTATGGTTTGTTGCGATTGTCTTCCTGAGAATCTAAATTAATGTTTTGTTTGTTGATTCAGCCAAACCATTTCCTTATGGATAATAGTTGGATGATTGTACCATTGTCTATTATGAAATTTGCAAGGACACCAAATCTAAATAAAATATTTTCTTTCAGGAAAAGAAATAATTCTTTTGAATCAATAATTTCTTAGGGAAACAACTTCTTTCTACTTGGTAAAATAATAAGTTGCACTGATAATCTAAACATGTCCTTTACTATATATTTTTTATTTATTGGGCCAATCACATCCAGGCCCCATTGTGAAAATGGTTAATCTTCCTTGAATTTTTTTGGCATGGGAGGCATTTTTGAATCATTACATAAGTGTCTTTTAACATGGTGGGCCAATAATAACCAACTTGAATGATTCTATGAGTAGTTACAATTGGGGAAAAATATCCACCACAAACTCCATTATGAAATTCTTGAAGTATTTCCTTGGACTTTATACAATCTAAACATCTTAGTATAATTCCATCAAAGTTTCTTTAGAAAAGAACTCCCCAGACTAATACATATTGATTAGTTTTGATCTTCAAATCTCTCCTTTCTTTAGAAGACATTCCAAGGGGAAATTGGCGAGACCTCAAATAAAATATTATTTCCTGATCCCATTTAGATGTTGCTAAACTTGTACTCTATATAAATATATCAATTGTATTGGGAGGAGATATATTTACAACTTCAATTCTAGTCATTAATTTACATAGTCCTTGCCCCTTGACAACTTTCAGAGGTTTAATCTCTAAATCATACTCTTGAAGCTTTGCTAACCAATTTTCCCATCTATCTTCTTTGAGTTGTTGATTGAGAAATATCTTTACTGGTGAGTGTGGTACATAAGAAATGATGCGAGATGAAAAAATATAGGTCCTGAAATGGGCTATTGCCTTAACTAGGGAGAGAGCTTGATTTTCAATAATAGAGTAGTTTAAAATAGAGTAGTTGCAAGGTTTTTCTCATGACAGCAATGGAAAGTTCTTCTACTTTCTCATTTTTATGGGTCAATAGTTTCCTTTGAAGAAAATGAATATAATATGAAATCTTTGTCAACGTTAGGAATGATAAGAACTGGGGCAGTAGTAATTTCATGCCCGATTTCTGTAAAATCCTTTTGAATCTCTGATGTCCATTCAATTTTTTGATCCTTCTTCGGTAATTTATTTATTGGCTTAACAATCATAGCATAATCTGGAACAAATATTCAAACAAAATTTATCTTTCCAAAGAAATATTATACTCCTTTTCGTGATGTAGGAGGATTTAGGTAATTTATTGCTTTAACTCTTTCTAGATCAATTTATATTCCTTTTTTGCTCAAAATATGACCCAAGAGCTTTCCTTCTGATATAGAAAACATAAATTTTTTTGGATTCAAAGATATTCCATATATTCTACATCTTTCAAATACTTCTCTGAGGTGTTTGAAATGTCTTTCCTTGAGTTTTGAATGAACTATCAAATCATCTTGGTAATCTTCCATAAATTTTCCAATGAGATCTTTAAAAGCATGGCCCATTACTCTTTGAAAAGTTTCACTTGTAGTTTTTAGTCCAAATTGCATATAGACATAAGCATATGTTCTCCATGGTGTAATGAACACAGTCTTTGATCTGATTTTACTCCGTGCATGCCTTTACATGTGTTTTCGTGATTATCTCCACATCATACATGTCTTTGCATGTAATCTAATTTTGGCAAAGAAATTATGATTGTCATCTAATATGGGTAAATGGATTAGGGTTTAGGATGTCATGGAATGATCATATATTGTATTGTAAATGGTGAAGTTAATATAATAATAAGAAGAGAGAGGTGTGGCTCTAAAGTTTGTTGGTCTTCCCATTTAAGGGATTCCAGGGTAAATATCTATGTATTGTGTAAGCCATTGATTGTCCTTTTTGCTTAAGAACGTATATGCATTGTTTCACTTTTTAGGTTTAAAACTTACAATCTTCCTCCACCATGATATCGTCTTCCTTCATTGATATCGTAATTCATGCATCCTTGACATTGAGGTAGGAAAAATCCTGTAATTCGTTCATCCAAAATTGGCCCAGTCATTCCTAACGTAATGCCAAGTGGGCGCCACGAGGGTGAGGGCTTCGCTAGTGCTTGTCGGGGATGAGATTTATCGTCGCGACATTTATAATGTATATTTTATTTTAAACCAAGTAATAGTACAAGAATATAAGAAATGGGACAAGGGTAATTCTCTCATATAAATTATTCCAATTGAAAGTGCCCAATATATGGATGCATTTGATTTAAATATCAATACACTACTTCCATTCAAAGGGGTATGTTAGGGACTTGACCTCCCTAACCCCTCACATAGATAGAATAATATATTTTCCATGTAATAAAGGTCGACATTAGTTAAATAGGCTTATTTAATAAATATTAACAAGTGAATGTAAGAACACCTAATAGAAGCTTCTGCTTCTAGAAAGATCTTCATCTAGAATGTTGTTTAGAAGATATAATTAGTATAAATAAGAGTAGGAGACATGAGAAAGATTGTCCTGAGAATTATTGTAATAGAGCTCTGCTATGTTGGAGGTTTCCCCCTTGAAGAGGCAAGTGAACATTGTTTTTTTTGAATAAATTATTATTTATGGTATTCCTCTCTCAATATTTTGTTATTCCATTGATATTTGTTGAATATTCTTGTTTTTGCATATTATATACATTTGGTACGTTACAAGTGGTATCAGAGCACTTTCCTTGGCAGGAATTGTGGGTTAATTTTATCAGGGTAGAAACATGTTCTGATGTCTTTAAACTACAATGATTTTTCATTCAACGCATAAATCTGCGGCCGGGGAAGCATACACGCAAGAAATACAAGAGGTTTTTAAGCTCACATTGTTGGAAACCCTTGTAACCCTTGTTGGTACCCCTTCGAGTGGTCGCACATTAGACAACACTTGTATACAGACTTGCTCTGCCACATACCTCTAGTATATCAAGAGCCCCCTAGGTATATTGAAACCAACCATAGATCAAATGATCAACTGTTTGACTACTATAGTGCCACTAAGAACAACACTCGGGATGATACTTTCTAGTACCTGGGTAATCAGGTAGTACGACTAAGGGTATGATCTAGCCTTCTTAGTTGGCGCCCTGAGATATTGGGCCGAGTATTATTGTTTGACCTCGCACGTATATCAGAGAGTTATAGCACAGTGAAAACCATTGTTTGTAGGAGCCCTGAAAACCCTAGCCCTTGGGACAGTAACATAACATAAAAGGAAAAGATAAGATTTATTGTCGTGCAACCTTGCTTCTTGCATTATGGTTGTGAAATTAATACACATTTTTTTTCTATTAAGAATCTAGGCATTTCGATATTGCAGTATTATTCAGGCCGGAGCATAACTCTACATGAGTTTAAAAAAAATTGGGTCCTTCCCACACCCTTATTTGAGACCTATCTCACTGGATTCCCCTTTTCTCTCTGATCGTTGTGATACCTATCATTTTTAACAATTTTTTTCACCCTGTGGACCCATACCCTTCCCGACACCCTTATTTCCCACTTATCCCATTGGTCTCCTCTCGTTTCCCTACTCATCGTGGTATATATCACTTATATTCTTTTTTGTCTGTGGACCCACCCCTCGTCCCCTCATGGCTCCCACCCACCAAGAATAAACCAATCGAAAACTGAGTACTGAATTTACTGCCCTCCAGGTCCAAGTAAATAGGGACATTTTGGCCATTCATGCAAAAACGGACCTTACCCAAGAAGAGATCGGTAGCCAAATTGTTGGATTCCATTCCGCTCTACACCAGTTCATGAACAAATTCCAGGGTCCTTCCTCCTCTGACACACCTCTCTATACTAAAGGTGTTGACTCCAATGAGCCTCTACACTCTCATTCCAACTCCCTACCTCGTGACCCCCATCTTCCCAGAGTCGAGGTAAACAAATTTGATGGCTCAGAACCATAAGCATGGGTTACTCATATGGAACATTATTTCTCCTTTCATTGTATCAATGATAGGTTAACCAAGATTCATTATGGAATTCTCTATTTGGATCCAGAAAGATGGCAATGGTGGAAAAGGTGCCAAAATGCATGCAAAGGGTATGTTGCTTGGTCACAGTCTTTTGCAGAGTTGTATGAAAGCTTTGAAATAGACACCCACCATTTAGGACGTTTGACCAAGTTGAAATAGTCTAGAACAATGAAACATTCTATTGTTTCCTTTGAGCACTTGGATTTCCTCATGGAGGGCATGATAGATTATTTCTTCAGGGAATGCTTTATCGACGGCCTAAAGGATGAAATCCGCAACCAGGTTCATCATGTTTCACCGCCATACTTGGTTGGAAGCCATTAAGCGTGCCAAGGAGGCACACAAGTCATCTTGACCCAGAGAAAAAAACCTAGTTTTGTTCCCCGCCCTCAACCCAACACCCCTTCCCCTAAGGCCACTCCTCTAAAGGTCCAAAAATCAACATAGGTGGGAATGGTTAAACTCCAACTCAAGGGTCTTTTCTATAATTGTCATGATAAATACTTTCTAAGGCACAAGTGTAAAGAACATAAACTTTTTATGGCCATTTTTTAGGATGTTTCTGATGAAGATGTTGAGGTTTCACCTGAAGCAACGCTACCCCCAACTTATGATATTACGTGGCCCTCTGATCCTCCAAAAGTTGAACCAATGATTTCATTGCATGCTCTCATTGGTTTTTTTTCTCCCCAAACCCTCAAATTGATTGGTTACATTAAGCACAAGAAAGTCATCATCCTTGTTGATAGTGAAGCACTCATAATTTCATTCATCATTGCCTTGCCCAAGAAGACAATTGGTATATTTGTGTTGTCAACAATTTTCAAACCATGATTTCCAATGGTTGTTCCATGAAATGTTGAGGGTGTTGTGAAAATGTGCACCTACAAATTGGTCAGTATAACCTAAAATCTCACATGTTTTTTATTCGCATGGGTGGTTGTGACATTGTGATTGGTGCTAAATGGTTAC
>ML861215.1:0-16574 GCA_009831015.1 Picea engelmannii | reverse complement strand
TTTCATATCCAAATGCAATTACAAGCCAACCGTATGATGTAATCCAAAATAGATATGATAATAATCGATCCTTATCACAATCGATTGGTTACAACTATGTGAAATTCATATTGTTTTATTGTCAAAATGGACAGGCAGTTGCAGTTACGGAACACATCCATTAAAATTTGTTATAGAATATGGTTGTTGAGTATCGCATGGTGAACATACATGACAAAAACAATGATCATAACCATCGTTAACTCATTATAGTCATAGCGATAAATCGATATCGTTCAAATAAATGCAAAGACAGGTAAATTTTTTTAGAATGGAATAAGACTGAATGAGTAACAATCAAATGTATTTCGTTATTGATCACCACACAGTCAACCGACAGGGTCTTGACAGAGTCAATAGGATCCATAATATAAATCGGGCAAATAAATGAAATGAATATGACCGATTTTAATTATAGACATAAATCGTAAGACTAGAAATGATCAATTTCATTCCTCAAATCAAAATCAAATGATATATTTGTTACAATCTAATGCAGTTCAAATCGTAACAGCTACTATTGATATCCATTCGAAATTTGATTATGTAACAAATGATATACGAACTGGTCCGAACATAGAATATACAATCACAACAGCTAACCAATTTGCCCATCATATCGCACAGGATATAACCAAATCGAACAGAGATATTGACTGTGTTCCAAAAATAGAAAAGATATCAACAATCCTTAATAACAGGGTATTCAAATCAAATCATGATCAATCAAATTAAATCTAATCAAAACCAATCCAAAAATTAATAATCAAAACTTATATACAACAAATGCATGACAGAGCAGGTCAACAATGTATACAGAGTTTATGAATGTGCCATATAAATGAGTGAAAATTATACCAGCAAGATTGTTGAGGCTATGCCAATTTGGAATTAACGATTGCCGTGGCTGACTCGACATTCTTGAACAGAATTGAACCAGTTGTTTGTTGCTTCTTGTCAGAGGGTTCCACCTTCACGTTATGACCAGTGAGCTTTGCCACTTGGTTTTCCAAATCATGGATTCTAGATTGCAACATCAGCACATCCAAGTAGTACCTCTCCAACCACAATCCACACTGATCGCAAGGTGGAACAATAGGTTGAGCAGTCGAGGGTTTCGATGATTCACCGAGGGTTCCTCGAGGTAGTTCAGTACCAGGAAAATTAGGATCATCCCGCAAACAGGGTAGCAAATTCTTGACAAAGTCGTGAGGAGGTTTGTCGCACAAGCCTTCCGAGTAAGGATACTCATCGGCGAGAAAACGTTCAATTTCTGAATCAGAGTCTTCACTGACCACGATAGGTTTTTATTTGGTAGGGGGTTTGAGTTTATTTCTCACCATGCGAGAGATTAACCTAGCATTTTTCTTGCCTTTAGAGTTAGCACCAGCTTTAGCTTTAGGCTTTTTGGTTGCGGGCTTATTAATTTCAACCTGTTTAGTCACAGCCATAGGCAAATTTGTAGGTGGTTCGGGTAGAGGTTTGGGTAGCAAAATGCTATAAGGCACAGGGGGAATAGGTTGGGTTTTAGTTATCATGGGTTTATCAACCTGTGGAGGGTTCGATTCTTCGAAGCCATTACGACTGAGAAAATCAGCCCAACAATCACGATGTAACCCCAACTCGTAAACCATAATCATTTTGATCAACCCCAAATGGAAGAGGCTGGTATTGGCCTGACTACGCTTTTACCTTTTTGCCATCTTGAACAAACTTCTATGCAGGTAATGGGGAATACTAAGTTCGAAACCCATAAAAACCATCAATAGACGAAGGTGAAACAAGAAAATTAACCCGTACCTGCCCTCACAAGTAATGAATTGCTTGATTATCATTAGGAGATCATACCAGCGTGGTTTCAACATTTTTGCAGGCAAGCCCTTGTTGCAGGAGTTCACCATTCAAGACTAGAATAACAATGCCCACGGGACATCATCTACCTTGCAAATTTTGGACCACTTTTGTCTCGTAACAGGCAGGCTGGTTGCCGAGCTAAGAAACTATTCATTAATTTCAAGTTGAACATCTCCAACTTTGGCTCAGCAGCCATCGAACGATAATGTAAA
This sequence comes from Picea engelmannii, assembly GCA_009831015.1. Lineage (NCBI taxonomy): Eukaryota > Viridiplantae > Streptophyta > Pinopsida > Pinales > Pinaceae > Picea > Picea engelmannii. The sequence continues at coordinate 14,469 of ML861215.1, read as the reverse complement.
TTGCCGAGCCACGATAGGATTGTAACCATCGAACTTCTTTATAAATGGGAGCCACCCAAACTTTTCTAGGTCGCTATAAGCGCCATCAAAAATCAACAACGCTTGGCACCCGTTGGGATCGGCTCTTACGACAGGAGCCATGGCTTCTGTTCATGATAGGGTTTGGATTAAACCATACAACACGCAGGAGAAAAAACGATAGGGCTTAACAGCTGCAGGCGTTCAAAGGGGAGTGAATCAATGTAATGCGTGCGAAGGTGGTGGGATTACCACCGCCATGCAGTGCATTAATGGCTGGGTACAACACTTTCCCATTAGAAATCAACACATTAAACGGCTAACCCAAATCGGTGTACAACCACATCGACGTGCCATTGATCAAACATAAAACAAATACCATATGTTAAATTCATGCACCAAGTGTATAGTTCGATCCAACATGACATCCAAAGGTTTTACCAATGCGACAAGTGTAACTCAAATATGAAACCAAATTGATATATGACCCATGCGTTTTTTAGCATAATCAAAGTGTAAAAAAATTGCAACTGATGACCTTATGAAATTGATAAGTTAAGAGCTCAAAACAATGAGAATCATATCATATATAAAACCAAAATCAACCATGACCCTTATGAAATCAAACATAACTCATAACTTAACATTTTCAATACTTTTACCAAAGAAATCAAGTTGCGCAATCAAAGTGGATGGATATAATTTGAAATTCATTTGTAGTCATACAATAAACCAATGGTAAAGTGTCTTTCAGAAGATCAATAAAAGTCTACGACAGTCCAAATAATAATGAAGGAGTTTTCACACTTTCAATTTTGAAAACTGAAACGAAATCAAATTGCAATTGTCGCAAGAAATCAAACAAATGTCTAGTTGCAAAATGCGATGATGACTTGTCGATTTAGAAAACAATTAGGTGTAGGCAGTTTTTTTTTTTTTTTAGGGCAATTAAAAAAAATATTATTGGCTGCCAACAGGTCTACTTTACATGTGTTATTGAGGGTTATGTTTATGGTACACTCTTGAGGCATGTATTGATGATGATGGTACATGATATGATACACCTTTGTGATGATTTGATACATTGTTAGAAGTATATTTTGGTATTTGTTTGGTATATGTCATGGTGATGTTATCACATGCTTGAGCCACATATTATGGTACTTAGTTGAGGCACATCATTGATGATATATTATGGTACATGGTGTGTGGCATGATTGAGACATATCATGAGTGATATGATATATGCTTGATGTATATCTTGGTGATGTCATGGTACATGCTTGGTGATGATAGTACATGTTGAGACACATCTTAGTGATGTTATGATTCATGGTTTCATACTTATTTTGGCACATGGTTGAGGCACATATTTTGATTATGATATGGTACATTGTTAGAGGCACTTCTTGGTGATATTGGTATATGATATGGTACAGGTTTTGGTACATGGTTGATGCATGATATGGTACAGGTTTTGTTACATGGTTGATGCCTGATATGGTATAGCTTGATGTACATGGTATGGTACAAGTTTATGTACATGGTATGGTGATGGTTTTGGTATCCGTGTGAGTGGATAATTTTATATTTAGTTAATGATGGTATATTAGTGAAAAAAAGAGTGATAGGTTTGATCATTGGTTGATCATCAATTACAGGTTGATGTGACAGTGATAGTGACAAGTTTATGTATCATTGAAAGTGGCATTGATAGTGAAAGTTACAATTTGATTAGTGGTATTGATATTTTGAGTCTATACCTATGTTTGAGGGTGGTATGATCGGGAAAGGAAAGAGGGTTGTATCCTCCTTTTGGTTGGTTCTGGAGAAATCAGGGAGTTGGAGCTTCCTTCAGGTTGGAGTCTGTAAATCAGGGGGTCGTACCCTCCTTTTGGTTGGACCCATAGAAAACAGGGAGTTGGCGCTTCCTTTAGGTTGGAGCCTCCTTCTAGTTGTAGACGGAGAATTCAAGGAGTTGTAGCTTCCTTCAGGTTGGAGACTGTAAATAGGGGGTTGGATCCTCCTTCCAGTTGGTGCTAGAGAATTTGGAAGTTGGTTCTTCCTATGACTGTATTCTTGATATATATAATAAATATTTCCATGGTTTTCTCCCATTTGGATATCCATGTATCTTACGAGGAAAATCTCTCTATGGCTAGGGTGAACCACAACAGAGAGGAGTGACTGCAGAAATAGAATCAATTTCAATATATGTTATATAAATTAATGTGAAAAGGAGGTAAGAAAGAGGCCTACCTCATCCAAACGTTTTATGATGTCCAATGTTGAGAACTTTGACCCAAAGCTTTATACCTGCAACAAGTTATCAAAAAAAAAGCACAACAAGCATATAATGATAATATAACATGTTAGCACATTATATAGCATAATACATTAATATTCAAAACAAACATTCCCATGGATCATAACACATATATTTGAAAGATATCAATTTGGATGGGAAAGGAGTATTTCTATTAATAAATTATCAGTAAAAGTGAAAACATTATAGACTTCTGTATCATCATGGTTCAGAACTGAGAAACCGAGTTCCTTCCAACTGGGCTTCCACCACTTCAATCCTCCACAAAAGGAAATCTCACATAAGGGAGACAAAGAGGTTCTCCGTCAATAAGGGAAGATCTTGGGAGTTGAAAATTGTTTTCAAACTTCAAGGACAAAGGGATACAGACTCAATAATGAAGTAATAATTTCTCCTGAGTAAATTTTCTCTCAAAGTTGAATTCTCTCTAATTTTCCATAGCTCGAAATTGGATTCTTTATAGCTTTCAAAATGCAACTGAAAGGCCGAGTCAGAAGGCTTCCAGTATATGAAAGGCCAAGGATCAGAGATATTCTATCGTGGCATGGAAACTCGACATTTATTTTTTACTTTTTGGCACAAATCCTGATGTAAGTGGTATGTGGTGGATCAACCAACGTATACGCATGTTGTATAACTTGGAAGGTGCGTACAAGTGGAAAAATATTTATTTTTCTCTCTAGATTCATTAATCAGGGAAAGCAAGTATACATAGGGAAATGGAGTAAGGCCCTCTCTTCAAGATTGCATAGGGTGAGGAAAATATTGTTATAACAAATTCCTCCTAATGTGTGAGGTCAAAGGAGTATCTATAATGGAAAAAATACATTATAAATAACCTAGAAGTGGAGTGGTAGAGAACCAGCTGGACGAACTCGATTACTCATTACATTCTGTATTGACTTTGCATACATGGCTTCCAAGAATACACTGCATATCCATGTGAAAAATATACCAAAACGTGTCCATGGCCATAAAATAGGCAGATACAAATGCGATTAAATGCCAATAGTTGTCATAGTCATGAACAAGGCCTAGTAAAATCAGTCTCAAAACCAATCTGAAGATATCTATATACCTTGGAATACAATTTGATCTCCCATGATTACTGAAGTCATATAGGTACTGGTCCAGTGAAAAGGAAGCAACAACTCAAGAAAGCTGCGGCCACATAATGATTTCTTCAAGTCTTCTACACAATCCGTCAAAGGTGCAAGTCTGCATTATGTGAATAAAGGAGTTGAGTTCGAAACCAATGAGATGTTGTTTGATTACCAGTCATTGATGTATACCATTAACAAACACGAGACATCCTATCGATAATGAAAGTAGGTATGAAAGAACCAAGTACATTCTTACAAGTGTGAATAGAGGATTCGGTGTCGAACACCTGAAGAATTCATTGATCAGGAGACATTGATGTATTCCCAACTGTCGATGGCGAGAGATCCTGCCACTAATGACTGCAAACCTCAAGGTACTCATAAGACTCTAGATCACATTTCAAGATAATGGGCTAATGTCAATGTAAAGAGACTCACTAAAAGGAGAGAATTAAGGAATCTCTCATCAGTCAACATGAGGTACAAAGTAGGAGCTTCATGATTTGGTGGGAATCAGACGAAGAACAAGTTCACGAACCAACGACCTTGTGCATATTTCGCGTGTGCCAAGTGCAAGCAATACACAAAAAGGACCCTATGAATAGAAACCAATGATGAAAACTATTGACAAAGGCAAGGAAATGACCAATAAGGTTAATGGAATCCAAGACACTTCATGAATCCCAATTTGTGAATAGATGTCTTGCCATCAAACATAAGGGAAACCACCTAGTCAATGACCAAGTCGAATGTTGGTTTGAAGGTTACCTGCCAATAAGGAAAGTAGGTTTAGGATGCAGGATAGGACTAAAGTATCATCTGATTATGAGACAAACTAAGGGTATGACCGACATGCAAAGTCAAGATCTTTTAGGAGTGGCTGACACAGGTTGTTAGACTTCCTTTGAACAAGAGCATGAGACATATGGAAAAATCTGGATACATAGACGCAAATATAAAACTATAAGATGAAGGAGGCATCAATGAAGTTCTTTGTAGGGACTGGAAGAGTAACCATTTGGTAGAGAAGGTTCTATAAAAATTTCTACTTCCTAAGATCATGCTAATCCCAAAATTATGAGGAATGGACTCAAATAACTTTGTTCTCTGTTCAAAGGTGACACGACTTCTACCAAATATAATATAGTACTTTGTTTTCACCCATGTTTTTTTGTTTTTTCATAACAAATGAATGCTATGATACAGAGGAGGAAATGAGTGTCACAAGTAAGCAAAACTAGTTCCAACAGTGGAACGTACCTATGCTCAATGCAGGGAAGTGCATGTGGGAGATGGACACTCGGGGGATGTTCCCTCCTAGGTATGGGGTGTCAAATTGTGAAGGATATAAACAAGGCTCTTCTTGGTTGAGGATGCAAAACTACCAAGGAAAACAATTTATAATGCAAAGAGAGAACCAACTATTGGCTCAATATTGCAAGCAGGGGCATCAGATGCAATCACAACTTAATGCCAAAAAATGTCCTTTTTTATGTCTTTTAGTCTTATTGGTGTAGAAAAGGGTAAACTTATGCCAAGTAGACGTCTTTTCAAATCCAATTTACGAGTGTGAAAATGAAAAGTTCACTTGGTGATCTTTTCTATTTTTTATAACGATTCAGAAAAGAGCTTAACTAAGACTCATGATCTTTCAAATCCAATTTAACGAGTGTGAAAGGTACAAATCACTCGACAATATTTTTTCTTTTCAAAGATGAGACGGAAAAAAGATTAAATTAACTTGTGGAAACTTTTCTAGTCAACATGTAAAGGGGGATGCCAAGGCTCCCATACCGGCCTCCTACGGAAAGTCAGTATCTTACGAATAATCGACATAATCTTGGGAAAACCCAAAGCTCTCCAAGTCGAGGAGGATAAAGAATGAACTGAGTATATAGTCTTCGTGATGGATTGAAGTATGTCTCTTAAGGGAAAATACATAGGAGAGGATATTGGATACCCCATAGGAATATCCCATCCAAAGGTGATCTCTTCGAAACCAGGAGGGAGAGGATTTGGTGAAAGGAGAGCTCTCTCTTGTTCAGAAGGCATAGGATTAGCAATGCTAACGACATGATTGAAGGATGCATAACTCTCTTCAGGGAGAGTAGGATTGACTAGAGATTGCACTGGTGCAACCACTTCTTCAATTATAGATTGAAGAGGATGCGTAGTAATGGGTATGAGAGATGCTTCACCCTCGAAAAAGGGGGTGAGGTCGGGAGAGCATCGCGTCAGTGGGACTACTGAGTCGATCAAAAGAGGAGTGGCATGAGGAGAAACCACAGATGCCTCAGAATCCAAAGGGCCCTTGGGTGAGCCCCATTCTTTTGGTATCCCAGTATTAACTGGATAAAGATGAGTAAGGTGATTTCCTTCGCAAGTCTTGCAAAGGAACTTAGGTTTATGTCTGAGACATATAGGTTTATCAATGTCTCCAACATCGTTCACAAGTGCTGGTGACATACTTTCAGCACGATATGTAGAGGCTAGAGACTAATTTCTTACATGATGTATATGGTTTAGATATGTAGCATTTCTAGGACTTGTGGTGATAAGAATGGTGCCCCCATCTTGACTAGTAGTGATCATGTGTGAATTGTCAATGAGACTTGTAGAAGTAGTTAACCCATCACAAACATAACTGACATATGTTGGCGATGGAGTACTAGTATGATTAACAGTGACTGGGCTAGCAACAAGCGATGGCATTTGATGCCAAGGTCTAGGGAAAGATTGACTTTGAAACATCGTAGGCCAGGATGGGTCCTGGTTTACCCCCTGCCCCTGTCCGGGAATGTAGTATCCTATATTTAATTGATTTAGAGAGGTTTGAACGAGAATCATCACTGAAGTCTGTGAAGAGATGAAAGTATTATAGGGAATATTTGAGTGATGATATATGTTTCCCCCTTGTGAAGGGGTTCCATGAAGAGGATAGCCCGAACTGTAAAACTAATTCTCCCCATGAGAGACACTCGGGGATATATGCAGACTCGCCATGAAAAAATTGTTCAGAGGAAGTGACATGGTAGGTGGAGGTTCCATAGATGGAGTGTAATGAGTAGAATAACCACCCATATGAGTATTGGCTCCTGAAAGATCATGAATAGGATTGGATCCGTAAGAGGGGAGGTTCCAACCTCCCGTCATGAAAGGGTTTGAGGGACATGACTCATATTAAATGAGGATGTAGGCATCGAGGCCATGGTACCCCCAGGTCTAATCCTAGGATTCATATACATGGACCAGGAAGAGGATTTCACGGGTGAAGGCATATCAATAGAGAACTAAATAGAGGCCCAAGGTGTGGAATGGGTATCATAGTTCTGCATACCATTATGAAAAACATGAGGCTTTTCCCCCATGAAATGAATAGGCATCATGGGATAGGTAGCGGTAAAGCAAGGAGCTGAAGAGACTCCATTATCCATGATAAAAAGAACTCATTAAAAAATACTAAGGTCAACTAGTAAGAAAAGAGCACACCAAAATTCAAACGGCCAATATGCATACAAATGGGAAAAAGTGACTAAGTTGCCTCCCTCCCTAAAGAAGGTATGTCTCATCCAAGAGGAAATTGAGACTCCATACTAAATATTGGAGGTAACATAATTAGTTATAGGGACCCTCGTGGGCTTAAAAACTATTCGGTCAAATCTCCCCAAAGAGGTAATCCTCCATAAAGTTTGTGTGTTGTCTGACTCCTATCTGACCCAGGGTACCTGCAAAATAACCCCTGCAAGTAACCTATGAGATAACTAAGTCAAGAAATGAATAAACCACTATATAATCGATGCACAGTAGAGAAGTCGTAAGTCTGGATCACCGTATGGGCAGGGTAGAAAATCCTGGAAGCTTGAAAGCACCGCCTCTCATGGAGGTATGGGCACTAGCAAGATCCCCAAATACGAATAAATCCATAGAACTATATATGACACTAGACAAACATCTAGGCGATATCTCTTCAATCAACTTCACGCAACCTTGTGATTAGCTCCGGTGTGTGTGGAGCCTCCTGATCTTACCAATTATACAATGTATTTCTCCACTCCCTGAATCAAACACATATGTTGATTTAATTTTCTTGGAGAAATTTACTCACAAAATCCTATTCCAAGGCACTAAATCCTAGACTAGTTTGCGCACCCTAGAAAATAAAATCGTTACTGATAAATTTTAAATTATAGCGTTGATTTTATGGTTGCGATTACTCAAAAAGGTATATGGTAACGAAACCAATGGTGTTATGACTCTGCAAGAAAGTAAATATGAATATAATGCAAAGTCCTAACTTTAACTTTTGATGAATGATATTCTCCTAAAAAATGATGCAATTTCCAATTTCAAACTTATGATTCAGAAGTAAAGATGCAATCTTTCTTTGTATGTACTAAGATAATGATAAAAATTCGAAAGACAAAAATGCCAAGCAATGCAAAATGCCTATTTTTTTGTATTTTCAATATATTAAAACTGAAAATGTATGGACTGAAAAGTAACTTGAAATATAAACCAACTATGCATAAAATAAAGACAACTTAAGCAGGATATCAAGCAACAAAGAACCCAGCTCAATGTACAAGGACAATAAAAATGAACAGATGAAGAGAAAAAATTCACCCAAAAATTCAACAAAAAGAGGGTTTCCTGTCATCCCATAGGCACTCAACAAGCACTACAGAGACCTAAGAAGTCTCAACAAGCATAAAATCCCACCCAGCAAACACCAAACCAAGCAAAAAGGCAAGGAAAAAAGGGTGCATGCCACTGTTTGGGGAAACATTGTGTATATATGCAACTTGCAGTGAGACAACACGCGTGTGTACGCAACTGTTGAGCAAAAAGGTGTGTATATGTTTTGAAACAAGGACAGGCAAGGGAAAAAGGATGAAAACTTAGACCTAGAGTGAACATGAGTTGTCAAGCAATGAAACGACAAGAACCACAATAGAAACGAGAGAAGTCTACGGATAAAATTACTTCAAAACCTAAGAAAGAAGATTCATCACCAGTGTGGTCACCAAGTCATTATGAGGAAAATCTCTCTATGGATAGGCTGAACCACAACAGATAGGAGTGAGTGTAGAAATCAACTCAATTCCAACATATGCTATATAAACTAGTGTGCAAAGGAGGTAAGAAAGAAGCCTACCTTGTCCAAATGTTTGATGATGTCCACTGTTGAGAACTTTGACCCAAAACTTTATACCTGCAACAAGTTATCAAAAAATAAGAACAACACGCATATAGTGATAATATAACATGTTAGCACATTAGATAGAATAATCCATTAATATTCAAAACAAGCATGCCCATGGATCATAACACATATATTTGCAAGATATCAATTTGGATGGGAAAGGAGTGTTTCTATTAATAAATGATCAGCATAAGTGAAAACATTGCAGACTTTCATATCAACATAGTTTAGAACTGAGAAACTGAGTTCCTTTCAATTAGGCATCCACCACTTCAATCCTCCACAAAAGGAAAGCTCACATAAGGGAGACAAAGAGGTTCTCCATCAATAAGGGAAGATCTTGGGAGTTGAACATTGTGTTCAGACTTAAAGGACAAAGAGATGCAGACTCAATAATGAAGTAATAATTTCTACAGAGTAACTTTTCTCTCAAAGTTGAATTCTCTCTCATTTTCCATAGCTCGGAATTGGCCTCTTTATAGCTTTCAAAATGAAACTAAAAGGCCAAGTTGGAACGTTTCTAGTATATGAAAGGCCAATGATCATAGATCTTCTGTCATGACATGGAAACCCGACATTTATTTTTGATTTTTTTACACAAATCCCAATGTATGTAGGTTGTAGTGGATCAACCAACGTATATGCATGCTGTATAACTTGCAAGGTGCGTACAAGTGGAAAAATATTTATTTTTGTCTCTGGATTCATTAATATGGGAAAGTAAGTCTGCATAGGGAAATGGAGTAAGGCCCTTTCTTCAAGATTGAATAGGGTGAGGCAAATCTTGTTCTAACAACGTAAATTTTGGTGTATTGTGTATCTAATTTGATTTTGTTGAATGGTACTGCCTATGGTTATATGCTCATGATTTATGGACTGCAATTATAAATGATATACTACTGATAAATTTGAAGTGTATATATTATGATTGAATGTGGTAAAAGGTGCTCATATGGATTCACCCCCACTTCTCAGTATTCCAACAATTGGTATCAGAGTTAGTCCTTCAAGAAAATAATTTAACCACTAGAAGGAAGATCGTGAAGTATGCTAATATTGGAGTACCATAGTTTGATGGTCATAATGGTTTGAGCTATGAGATGTGGAGAAACATGGTGAACACATTTTTTAGAGCACATGGGTATGATGTTCAATACTCTATTTTTACAAGATACACCGGTTCAAAGAAACCAAAGACTACAACCAAGAAGGAACTGAAGAGAAACAACAAAATTGCAATAAATTTCATTTTGGAGGGATTACCAGACGGTAAAGGACAAAGTGGGACAATGTTCATCAGCCAAAGAACTTTGGGATAAGCTACATAATCTATACTTTAAGGAATCACATTCTATCACAGAGCTAGAGAATGTTAATCAAAATAAAGAATATGTTGAAGAAGAATGACAAGAAATATGTTATCCCTCTCATACATATTAAGAAGAAGAAGATTGTGAAGGCATAGTACATCTTGAAGAAGAATTAATCAATGATTTAGATGATGTGACGAAATAAAGAAGGAATAACAAGTCACTCTAGGAATACTTAATCGAGATAAAGAAGGGGTCTCAAAATCCCAACTCCGAAGAAGTACAAAAGATGATTACAAACTTAAAATTCCAATTAGAAGAAGCCAAAAGAAATAAAGAAGCATGCAAAATTTAGTTGGAAGAAAAACTATTTTTGGAAGCCAAAATAGTAGCACAAAGAAAAGAAGTAGATAAGAGATAAAATATTTTGACTAACCATCTCAAGGAAAGATATGAGGAATTAAACAAGCTTGAAGCAGAATTCAATCAACAAGAAAGAAGAATTGAAGAATAAATTGTCTCCTTGAAGACCCAACTTGAAGAAGAAAAGAGAAAATAAGAAGTCATGAAGATTCAAATGATGAAGAAAGAAGAATATTGTGAGAATCTTGAAGAAGAAGTTTTCACATTAAGAGTTAAATTTCTCAATATCAGAAAGAAAATTGAAGAGAGAGAAATCACCACAGAAAAAAAGTTGAAGGGAAATGTTACAGGTTACTAGAAAGGAAGAATGAAGAGAAGTCTAAGAGTTATGCGGAAGTCATCAAAGTCCCACCATGAAGAAAGTATGTGAGCGGTAACACACCCATGACGGGGAACAATTTTATTTTTATTTTTGCTCATACAGCTCACAAGCCTCCAACTCCTTGGGGCCTGCTAACCTCCCAATCAATGGATCGTGTCCTATTCTCGATATGAAGCAACTCTTCATGGTCCCTGCTGGAACCTCCATGAAACAAATCGACAATCCTAACACAAAACTCTGCATGCATGAAATAGCACTAGGTGCAATATTACTCCATGTGACCACCGACTATGACCACACGCCTATCCAAAAGGTGCTTCACGACCTTAGACCTCGGGTGTTTTTCTATGGGCCAAACCCGATACTCCCGATTTCCGATTTCCCGATCAACGAATCCTCTAGGTGCTAGATCCTCCCACTAAGCCCCTTCGATTGTGATGTTGGACTATAACTTGGGGCCCAACTATCAAGAGCTTCGATACTTCACACTTCATGTATCCCAAGGGCAGTCCATTCCTTTTCTTTTGAAGTCTGACATGCAAACTCCCTCCAAGACCAAATCTACATTCCACGCTCTCACTTCGATCGACGCCTGCGATCAAATCATGAGTTTGGACTTTGGGTGTTTTCTCCGAGTCAATCCTGAATCTTCTAATCCTTGAACTCCTGAACTCCAAGCTAAGATCCTAGTAGGTGCTATCTCCTTCCTTTCGAATTTTGATGATATGACCTCCAGCTATGACCTGGGGCCAACTCCCAAACACTTCGGGTCTTCACACTTCGCGAAGTCGAAAGACAACTAACCTCTCTTCTTTCGATTCCCTATCTCCCAAGATTCACCCGCTTCATATGAATGGCCCACAACCCTCTGTGATCCAATGAATTTGATTAATTTTGTGAACTCAGACTTCATGAGTTCTCACAACTCTTACCTCTGGATTTTTCGATCTACGAATCAGCAAAATGCTAATGTCTCGTCATGTTTCCTTCCCAGCACCAATGGATAGGATAAACTCCATTCTTCCCCTTGAAAATATTCCAAAGTCCAATTCTTTGAACTCTCAGATCTGATGCCACCTGTCAATTCTGAGGATAGATAGTTCCGATGATTTTCGTAACTTCAGGACTTCACAAAGTCCTCTCTCATGTGCACCTTCAAAGGGTTAGATCTCGTGCACTTTCCTTGGGATCCAACGACTGTTGGTCCTCGAGCTTAGATCTGACGGACCATATTTGATCTCATCAACACTCATTCCTCATTGTCTGGACTCTGATATGATGGTCCAGGTTCTTCATAGTGCTAGATCCAACGACCATGGTTTCTCCTCCTCCTGAGCTTCTGATCTCCTCTGATTTTCTAAGTATTCAAAGGCCTTGACCTTTTCTTCTCCTATGAGTCTATCTCCTTATATCTCGTCGACACTTATAAAAAGTGTTATCCCTTCTGATATTGATCCTTAGGGGATTTTGAATTACCACACACTCGTTGTGTTAATACACTCGCATCATATCGACAGTCCACAACCTTCCTCGATCGAACGGTCTAGATTACATCGCAATTTTAGGTTTTGTAATTTTAGTCTCACCAGTGCACCATTCTCCCGATGTGCGAACTCTGATCTCACCAATCCGATGGTAAAGGAAGGTCTCGATAGATCCTTATATCTACAGCCCATATCACATCGCGACTTTGCTTTTCAGAGGTTTAGTTTCACCAACGTGTGATTCTCCCATCGTGTGAACTCCAAACTCACAGATCCGATGGTCTAGCTAAGTTCCGATAGATCCTTAGATCTATGGCCCATATCACATCGCGACTTTGGGTTTGGAGGTTTGGTTGCACCAACGCTTGATTCTCCCATCACATGAACTCCGAAATCAAATATCCGATGATCGAGGTGGGTCCTTATAGATCTGTATATCTACGGCCCATATCACATTGAGACTTTGGGTTTCATAGGTTTAGTCACACCAATGCGTTATTCTCTCGCTGGGTGAACTCTGAAATCATATATCTGTTGGTCGAGGGGGGTCTCGATAGATCCTTAGATCTATAGCCCAGATCACATCAAAACTTCAGTTTTTGGACTTCAAAGGATCTGTCCCCTTCATGATTATTACCAACATTCATCAAACTTGTGATGGTTGAAGGATTCGAGGCACTAACGCCTGCATTCCTTCTTCTAATATAACAGTCATGACAGACCTCAGATCCTCCCAAACGAATTTCCTTTGTTCATCTTCCAAATGAAAGGATATTCCCTTTCGATACTTTAATTCTCACTATCCTTCCTGAGCATCATGAGCTATGAAGGATTGAAGAGCATTGTGCTCTTTCTCCTGGACTTAACACTTAGAAGGATCTTCTGAACAACTCTTGCACTCCTTCATCAAGTCTAGAACTTAATTGGTTATGGGTCTCTGGCTACCTTGCAGAGAGCCTGTGCATATCTTCACTACCTCTCCTAAGCTTAATAGACTTCATCCTCATAGTAATTGCAAAATTCAACCTCTGCATTAAGGGAAGTACTCACTCAACTCTAGGATGGTGATGGAATTCCCTAGGGAAAGTGATTTCGAGGAGTTAAACTAGAGAATAATGGAAAAATCAAGTAGATGTAAAAGTTCTCAAGGAACTAACACATACTCTTAACTTAATCATTCACTACAGAAACCATTTACAGGCACATAAATACAATCATACATCCATTATTTACAATTCAAAGAACAAGGCATAAAAACAATTATCAGAACCATAAGGCATGATGTGACTGGTGAGAGGGGTGCTCATTTCCACCCAACCATAGGCTTAGTCACTCCCAATGGATTTATCACTAGCCACCCCCGAGCTTAGGCCACGATGCTTTGAGATTCAATCTCTTACTTCCAGCTCAACAGAAGTTAGGTACGAAGGTTACTCTCCTTATCCCAATACAATAATAGATAAGGACGAAGGTTACTCTCATTCTCTTGGCTCTGTCTCTATTCCCTGTGATCTGAACTCACTTTTTTGGTTTCAATCGTTCCTTGGACCCGATAACTTTGACTCCCATCTCTGCACTCTTCACAGGTCCCCTATGCCCACACCACGCTTTCCTTCTTGCATATGTGTGGCTCAAATTCTCTTGTCCATGGTTAGGTCCGGAAGCCTTATAGATGAACAATTTTCCCCATCCCCTCATTAACTCTTGAGTAGGCCTTCCCAACTACCAGCCTGAAGGGAATTAATTCCTGGTTAGAGGGTGGTTCTGATTGTGAGAAATTTAAATACAACATGGTAATGGTTTGATGGAGGTTAACACAACCATTTCAGGTCCCCTCCACCACCTTTTCATTAGAAATCATGGTCTCTCTTAGCAAACCCCCTTCACAAAAGTCATGTAATACGTATCCATTTTCTATTAAAGATAATAGAATTTACATTCATCGACATTTTATTCAAAGGTCCATCAAAACAAACATTCACACCTTTGATTTTTCCATAGTTCCCTCACCAATATAGTTATATTTACAGGCTACGGGAAACATGGTGTTATAATTCCCTCCCCATTAAAGGAACATCATGCTCGATTTTCTATCTATCAACATGACATTTATGTACAGAAGTAAACAAAATTGGATATTCTTGTCTCATGGAATCTTCCATTTCCCACGTAGCCTCATCTGGGCCAAAGTGTTTCCACTGTACCTTGACCTGTGCAATGGTTCGGTTCCTGAGTGAGGTTTCCTTCCTGTCTAATATGCATTGGTGTTCTGGCAGGAAC
>WSFP011412672.1:0-24292 GCA_009831015.1 Picea engelmannii | reverse complement strand
GCAGATCATTTAAATGAATTTAATATGGTTACTAATCAACTAAGTTCAGTAAAAGTGGACTTTGATGATGATATCAAGGCTCTTCTAATCTTGTGCTCATTTCCATAAAGTTGGAACGGCTTGGTCATGGATGTAAGTAACTATGTCTATGGCTCAAACACTTTAAAATTTGATGATTTTGTTGGTGTTATCCTTAGCGAGGAAATGCGACGGAAAAGCACAGGTGAGACATCAGGTAATGCATTAAACATGGAGAATAGGGGATGACAAAAGGATAGAGGAAAGGGTTCAGGGAACTGTGGGAATTCTAGGAAGGGCAGATCCAAATCTAGACTGGGAAAGATAGAGTGTTGGAATTGTGGGAAGAAAGGATATCTGAAGAAAGACTGCAAAGCTCCAAAGAAACAAAGAGATGAACAACATGAGAAAAATCAGGAAGCAAATGTAACATGTGATGTGTTACAAGATGTTTTGATTCTTTCTGTAGATAATATTTTTGAGTCTTGTGTAGTAGCTTCAAGGGATTCATTTCATGCCACACCCCATAGGAAACATTTTCTAGATTATGTTCAAGGTGATTTTGGACAAGTTCATTCGGGTGATGATACACCATGAAAAATTGTTGGAATGGGAAAAGTAAAAATAAAGAAAAAGAATGGAAACCAACGGTTTTTCAAAGAGGTAAGACATGTTCTAGATCTAAGGAAAAATCTAATTTCAATAGGGAATTTGGAAAGTGAAGGTTGTATATCCATATTTATATATAAGGTGTGGAAGGTCATCAAAGGATCACTGGTGATAGCAAAATGAGAGAAGGTAGGTACATTGTATTTATGTACTGGTAATACCGACTCTTCTATCTCTTTAGCTTTTACAGGAGTGGATACAACACTGTGGCATCATAGGCTTGGACACATGAGTGAGAAGGGGATGCAGATACTTCACAAAAGAAATTTGTTTCCAGATCTTAAAAAAATTGATTTGGATTTCTGTGAGCATTGCGTTTATGGAAAACATAAGAGAGTCAGATTTCTTAGAGTCGAAAAACAAAACAAGAGTGAAAGGTTAGAGCTTGTGCATACATATGTATGGGGACCAACTTAGGTATCATCTCTTGGTGGTTCTCGTTATTATGTTACTTTTATTGATGATGCAACTAGAAAAACTTGGGTTTATAGCATTCAACAAAAATTTGATGTTTTTGATACTTTTAAGAAATTGAAAGCTTTGGTTGAGAATAAGACAGAAAAAATGTTGAAGTATATCAGAACAAACAATGGATGTGAATATTGAAGCAAGGAGTTTGATGATTACTATTCATACCATGGGATTCGTAGAGAAAAGACAATTCCAGGAACACCACAAGAAAATGGTGTGTCAGAAAGGATGAACATGACAATCATGGAGCGTGCAAGGAGTATGAGACTGCATGCTGGTTTCCCCTTACATTTCTGGGCAGATGGTATAGATATTGTTGTTTAATTAATAAACATAGGACCTTCAATCTATTTGGATGGTATAATTCCAGACGAGGCATGGATATGTAAAAAGGTAAACTATTCTTTTTGAAGACTTTCGGTTGTGAAGCATTTGTCCATCTTGATAAAGAAAATAGAACAAAGTTTGAGGCAAAATCCAAGAAGTGTACCTTTATTGGATACAATGTTAATGATTTTGGTTATCGCTTATGGGATTATGAAAATCACAAAATCATTAGAAGTAGATATGTCATATTCAATGAGAAGGTCATGCACAAAGATCAGTTGCAGGGAAAGAAACATGGAAAAGTAAAACCAGAATAGATAGTGCTTGATGAGATCACTGAAAAACAAATTCCAAAGGTACCAGAAAATAAAAATGTACAACAATAGGAGCAACATGTACCTCAAACTCCTACAAGTGTTGTTAGAATATCTATCAAGTTAAGTAGAACCCCTGAACGATACTCTCTTTCATTGTATTATTTATTGTTGACTGATTCTGGTGAACCAAAATTTTATAAAGAGGCAATGCAGGTCGACACTAAAAATAAGTGGGAGAAGGAAATGAAAGAGGAAATGGATTCCCTAGTAAATAACCCGACTTTTGATTTGGTTCAGTTGCTTGTAGGAAAAAAGAGTATTGGAGAATAAATGAGTTTACAAGTTGAAGGAAGAAGATGGAGGAAAAAAGTGGTACAAGGCTAGACTTGTTGTAAAGGGGTTTGCACAAAAGAAAGGTATAGATTTTGATGAAATATTTTCTCTTGTTGTTAAAATGACTTCAATTAGGACTATTTTAAGTCTTGTGTAAGTAGAAGATTTACATCTTGAGAAGTTAGATGAAAAACCGACTTTTTCCATGGGGATTTGGAGGAAGATATTTATATGCAGCAACCACGGGGGTATCAGGTCAAAGGGAAGGAAAATTTGGTATGCAAGTTGAAGAAGAGTTTCTATGGCCTAAAACAAGCTCTAAGGAAGTGGTATTTGAAGTTTGATAGGTTTATGACAGAACAAGGTTATAGTAGATGTCATTTTGATCATTGTGTTTATTTTAAAAAGATAGAAAATGGAAGCTATATTATCTTTCTATTGTAATATGCAGGATATAAATGTGCTTAAGAATAAATTAACTAATTCATTTGCGATGAAGTATTTGAGTGTTGCAAAGAAAATCCTTGGTATGAGAATAACAAGAGACAAGAAAAATCACAAATTGACATTTTCTTAGGGTGAGTACATAGAGAAGGTGTTGGAGAAGTTTAGAATGCAAAATGAAAAACCATTTAGTGCACCTTTGGCTAGCCATTTCAAATTAACTACATAAATGTGTCCCAAAACACAAGAGGAGATAAAATACATGTCCATGGTCCCTTATTCATCGACAATTGGCAGCTTGATGTATGCAATGGTTTGCACAAGAGCGCATATTGCACATGCAATGGGATTCGTGAGAAGGTATATGAACAATCTAGGTAAAGAACATTGAGAGGTAGTAAAGTGGATTCTCAGTTATTTGAGAGGTACTTCTACTCATGCATTATGTTTTGGAGGTTCAGACGCTGTTCTACATGGATATGTTGAATCAGATATGGCATGTGCTAAATATAGCAGGAGGAGAACCAAAGGGTATTTTTTACTGTAGGTGGAACAACAATAAGTTGGATTTCAAAACTGCAAAAGGTTGTTGCACTTTCAACAACAAAGGCAGAGTATGTTGCTGCTACAGAGGCTAGTAAAGAGATGATTTTGTTATAAAGGTTTATGGAGGAATTGGGAAAGAAGCAAGAGAATAATAGGTTGTACTGTGATAGCGAGAGTGTCATTCATCTTGCAAAGAACTCAACGATCTGTCTTGGAAGATGGACATTTGAAGTTGGAAAAGATACACACTAGCCAGAAATCTTGTAGACATGTTAGCAAAGGGAGTAACCAGGGAGAAACTGAGTTCTTGCTTTGTTTCAGTTGGTCTTCAAGCATGAAGGTGAAGATGAGAAATTTTCCAGGTCCAAGAAGTGTTAGAACCAAAAGTCACCTCTGGATTGCGACAGAGGTAAGCCCAATACCCATCAGTTTTATGTCACAGGTTGGTTATACGAGGGTCAAATGGGCGCAGTCTCAAGAAAATATTGTCTTAACTCAGAAAAAATGGACTGATATGGACAAGCAGGTGAGGTCTTGGTTTAATTTTAGTCAGTAGGTTGTAGTAAAGGTGAGTAGGAGGAAGAATTTGGCGAGAAAATGTAGAGGTCTGCCGAAGACATTAGGTCTTCCAACAACCTAAGAGGAAAAACTTAGACACAAGATCTTTTCGAATTCAAGTCTCAAAGGAAATGAAAGAAATTATAACAACAGTATGATCAAACTTTCATCATAATGTAGTCACAATAATTCAAGTGAATCAGTCAATCATAAACTCTTTCAGTATCAAAGGAAAACAAGAGGGAGCAAGAAAGTTGTCTGTCATTAAAAAAGAAATATAAGATTACAAAGTATAACCAGAGAACCAGAGTGTTCATTAAAAATTTACAAATCGGGAGCTCTTCTCTACCATCGACCATGACAAAATATCAAAACTAACTATTTATACTCAGAACTACTAGCTCTCTTCAGAACGAGTTTTGGTTATTGCATTTAAGGCTTGGCGTCTGCATTTTCCTCTGTCAGATTGCACTTGCATTCTCTTGTCAGACACAAGATCATATCAGTATGGGATTTACAAGAAAATCCATGGAAGGGGAACTTTCGGCTGACAGTTTTCCCTCCACGACCATATTTTCCATGCTTTCCATTTATGTGGTGAAACGAGGTTTCAACCACCTTCCCCACTTCATTAACTACTTTCATCGGGATCAGGGTGAGGCCTGACACCCATGAATGTTCCAAGTGAGCTCACAACTCCTTCGAGTCAATTCTGGTGCCTTGAGGCCACGCATATATTTCTCTGTGACCAACTCGGGTGCTTTGATATTTTGTGCAACTCTTTTTCTTTTGCCCACGCGACCTTGGGCCATGGCCCCGTGCTTATCCCATATGAATATTCGGGCTTTCACATTTCGAGAGTTTTCGCTCCCTTTGATTTCAAAATCTCGATGCTCGAAATCACGAAACTGCCCCTTTGGATCAATGGTCGGATTTTCTTTGAAACTAACAACCAGGATAATCTCTTCGAGCAGCCTTAGCTGCCCACTGCTTAATAGGCGCCTACCCCTCTTTATGGCCCTGCTTCCATATGACCTCGGGATATGATCGTGGGCCCAACTCTCAGGCACGTTGTGATTTCACATTTCGTGAACTCACCCTATGCTCCATGCTCAAACCCCCGAGTCGCGAAATCCCAATGTCTTGGATTAGATGCCACATGTCCCCTTTGATCAGACAACCCAGATGGATATCATCATTTCGGGAACTTGGGCCATCGACATTTCGGGACTCGGGATATCGGGACCTCTCACTTGAGTTTCCTTGAAATGACTTTCTCTGCGGCTCAGATCTGGTGCCACACATCCTGCTGGATCAGACGACTCTTGTTGATTTTGGGTTTCAGGGATTCGGATCTTTGACAAGCAACTTCAACAACTTTCTGAATTCTCGATTCCTGCACTTATAACTTGCTGTTGATCTCTGAACTTCGAAATGAAATTTCCTCCGCCAAACTGAACTTGCTCGCTCGCTTGATTCAAGTCGATATCATACCACTTTAAATGATGCGTTTGTGCTTGTGGCTGCGGCCTCTGTAAACAAATACTTGGATGATTGGCTGAGGTCTAGGGAATGCAAAAGGATCAACAACAGAGACAAGGAGATAGAAGTGATCGACCTAAGAAAAAAACAGAAATACTTAGGGCCAACACCTATCAGGCAGAGAAAAGAAGAAAACTATAAGCCGAAAGGAAAAAACTTACGATTGGGTCTGAAAAAGGAGGAGAGACAGGAAAAAATACAGACTTAGGTAGAAACCACAAACTCCTAAGGCTTTGACAAGATTATGTGATAACATTTGGCTCCATAGGGGATGGCATGCTCCCTGCGAGCTGCCAAGAACAAGTAGTTCCAGTGTCTTAGCTATGGGTTATGAAGTCTCCTATTAAAAAAAAAATAAACATAAAACAAGAACGATATTTACAATGGTAGGAATTCGAATGCAGCTTTAAACAAAAAACTTTTTCAGGAAGTGCCCATTTACAGGGCTTCCAAAAACTGTGTTACCCTCCAAATTCTGCAACCTGTAAGTATTATTTGAAAGTGTCTCAGAAATTTTGAAGGGTCCAATCCAAAGGGCTTAAAATTTACCATGCTTTCCCTTGTCCTGTTTGGGTTCATCCCATTTGAGTACTAGATATCCTAGCTGGAAACCTTTTTGTCTTCTCTTCTTGTCAAACAATTGCTTGATCTTCTGCTGATGGTCATGTGCCCTATCCAACAACTTTTCTCTGGTTTCCTGCACTTCTGCCTGTTGTAATATTCTCCTGACCATGTCATCAGGTTCTCCTTGGTAGTCTTGGAAGAATTTTTCCACCGACAAGGCGAGCTAAGAAGGAAAAATGGCCTCAACTCCATACACAAGTTGAAAAGGAGAGGCTCCAAGAGACCTCTTTGTTGTCACTCTATCAACCCATAGAGAAAACTTGAGCTTTGAATCCCATGCTTTCTTGTTGTCATCTAACAACCTTTTGATAATCTTTATAAGGATATTGTTAGAGGATTCTGCCAGTCCATTCCCTTGGGGGTAGTAGGGGGTTGAGTGAATCAATGAAATTCCAAACCGCTCACAAAACTAGATTAATGGCTCGACCTTGAAGGATGCAACATTATTAGTGATGGTCCTTTTTGGACAACCAAACCTTGCTATAATATCTTCAAGAAAACCAATGATTACTTTGTGAGAAGCACTCCTTATGGGGACAACTTCTATCCATTTGGTGAAGTAATCGATGGCAGTCAAGATCCATCTATGTTGACCACTCGAAGGAGGATGAATCTCCACTGCTGAAAGGGTTCTGTAGCTGCCACAGGCTTCAATGATAGAGCCTTGATTTGCTACTTCCCAGAGAATTTCTGGCATTCGATGCAAGCCCTGATCTTTGCACAGACATCAGTGAATAGAGTAGGCTAGAAGTACCCAGCCCTGAGAATCTTGTAGGCTGTGGTTCTCCAGAAATGATGCCCCCCACACATGCTGTCATGAAAATAAAAAATAATCTTTTGGGCCTCCTGTGGGTCTAAACATCTCAGAAGAACACCCAAAGGGTTTTTCCAATACAAGACCTAGTCGATAAGGCAATATCTAATCGCTTTGAGCTTTAAAGCTCTCGCCTTGCTTTTTCCCACATCATCAGGGGGCCTTAACTCTTGCAGAAAATATATAATGTCTTTGTACCAAGCACATTCTGCCAATGGAGGGTTCTCTTGAGGGCCTTTATCAGACACTTTAGCCTGATGATTTTCTGAATGAGCGTTGATGTAGTTAACCTCCAAAGCTTTACAATTATATTCAGCCAACAGCTTGGCTAAACCCTGACCTTTAACTAGCTTGGTTGGTTTTATTTCTAGATCAAATTCAAGGATTCTGGCAATCCACTTGCACCTTTTGTCGTCTATGTCAGGCTGAATGAGAATGTCCTTCACAGAAGATGAAGGAACATATGCAATGATTTTTGAATGCAGAACATAGACTCTGAAAGCTTTAAGAGTTTTCACCAAGGCATAGGCCTTCTTCTCCATGATGTCATATATGACCTCTGCCTCTCTTAGTGCTCTACTGAAAAAGGAAATAGGCTGCTCAAGACCTGCATCATTCTTTTGTAGTAAGACAACGACCACTGTATCAAATGAAGCAAAGGAAAAAATTAGAAAATCCTTGGAATAATCAGGACTGACTAGCACAGGTGCTTCAGCCAGTGCCTTTTTAATTTGATTGAAGGATTCTCTGGATTTGACAGTCCATTTTACTTCGTTCCCCTTCCTGAGCATGGATGTGATATGCTTCACCAGTTCAAAAAAATTTGGAACAATTAATCTTATCAGAAAATTGATTTTGCCCAGGAAGGACTGAACTTCCTTCTTGGATCTGGGAAGTGACAAGGTTTGAATAGCTTCCACCCTGCTTGAATTGTTCTTGACCCCCTCAACTGATACGATGTGTCCCAACAATTTTCCTTCCTACATGGAAAATAAAGACTTCTTGGGATTTAGGGAGAGACCAAACCTTCTGCATTTCGACAAGACCTTTCTCAGATGTTGACAATGTTATTTATCAGATTTGGAGAAGACTGTTATGTCATCTAGATAGATGACCACAATTTTGTCTCTTTCTCCAATGAAGGCGATGTCCATGGCTCGTTGGAAGGTTGCTTCTGCGTTCATCAATCCAAAGGGAATTTTGGCATACATGAATGTGCCCCAAGGAGTGGTGAAGGTTGTGTTTTCTTTGTCTTCAGGCAGGACAAAGATCTGATTGTAGCCAGAAAGGCCATCAATCATGGAGATCCTAGATGTGCCTGAAACCCTTTGCAACATGTGTTCCATCTTTGGAAAAGGGTAATTGTCCTTCTTAGAGCTTCTATTCAGATTCCTGAAATCAACACAAAGTCTGATTTCTTCGCTCTTTTTCCTTATCGTGACCAAGTTGGCCACCCATTCAGAGTATCTCAGAGTGACAATGATTTGGGTGTCCAACAACTTCTTTACCTCCCTTTCCATAATAGGCATCAACATAGGATTTATTTGTCTTAATTTATGCCTAAATGGTTTTGCCTCCTCTATCAATGGGATCTTATGCTCAATGACGGTTGCGTTCTATGTTCTGAGGTCTTCATAGGTCTAGGAAAACACATTAGAAAATTATTTTAATAGCTCAGTATACTCGGTTCTTTGCTCCCTTGATAGGCTATTTGACAACTTGATGAACTTTGGATCATCCTCTGTACCAATATTGCATTCAACTACATCAACATCCTTAGTTGGGCCTTTAAAATTTACTGCCACATCGTTCCCGTCGAACAATCTTTCTAATGGAACTAGTCCTCTGGGAATGTGGTTGCTAGGCAACTGAACAATGTGGTGATTAGCAATTTTATTTAGAAATACATCAGTGTGAGGGTCACCTTCGGGATCATGATCCTCATAAATGTGCAATGCAGAGAACTCATCTCTCAAGAAATTTTATGATCTCAAGATCATCCTCGAACACCTTCCAATACTTGATATTGTCAGGTATAGAGGGCCTATATCTTACCTCAACATCATACATGAGTTTAGGTGGCAGAGGGACTCTAAAATTGCTTGATGATATAGCGAAAGAGTTAGCCATGACATTCTCTTCTCTTGGAATAAATGAAATGTTGAAAGCCGAGAAAAAACCGTCAACCAGATCCCAGACTTCATTTCTATATGATCTCAGTCGAGGGTGTTTGGCCTAATAAATATTTCTGATCTGCTGGACATTCAACTCAGCATCACCGAACACTGATATCTCTTCAATTCCCATGTCTTTTGCAGCCTTCAAACCCAAAATAAGAGCTTCATATTCTGCCACATTATTGGTAGTTTCAAATTCTAACTTGAATGATAGAGATACAATTTCTTGAATAGGAGAGACAAGGACCACTCTAGCTCCAACACCTTCTCTAGAAGAGGCTTCGTCGAAGAACATTTTCCACACATAGGTAATCAGAGGAGAATCTTTACAGAGGGTAATGGACTGCTTTCTGATTTCAAGATGGGCTTAAGGAGCATCAGTGAGTTGTAACAAGCTGGATCCCAAATCAACATCAAGGGAAAAAATAGGGTGATTGGTGGGGTCTGCTTCATCACTAATGATATAGGCCAACTAAGCTTCTCTATACATTCTTCTATGTTCCCCCCCAAATACAGGAATGGTAGCATATGTGAGGTCCATCTGCAATGTTCCTCCAAGCCTTTTTATCCAAGATCTCTACAAAAGCATGCCAAACTGGGGAGGAACATCAGCTACCATGATGTCCATGAACACACTTTTCATGGGAAACTGGAACAAGGTCACAACCAAATCTTTAATGACCCCAAGACATTACACTTTTCTAGAGTCAAAGGAATATAAGTCATGATAAGCCTTTGTGATTTCTAGTCCCAGTTCTTCCATAACAGTTTTGGGCATGAGATTATGAGAGGCCCCTAAATCCATCAAACAATTATGCAATACCTTGTCATGTATGTTCAGTGATGTGTAGAAGGGAGGGGATGAATCATCTCTATCTTCTACCATGGGACCTAAGATGAATGTTGGCTTCTCATCTTGCAAATTGATTGAGTCTGAGGGATGATACAAAGGTTCAGGTAGCAACAATTTAGATAGGGATCGCTTAAAGTCTTCATGCTTGACTAGCTCTGAAAGGGGTATCGGGATCCTAATCTTCTGAACTTCATGCTCAAATTTAAAGTAGGATGGGGGATTCATAACTTACTTTACCTCTGGGATAGGACCTTTGGCTACTGGAGGGGGATTTAGTGCTTTCTTTTCCCTGCTGCTGTTTGTTGTGTCTTTGGCGGGCTTGTCTGCTCCGGGAGGCTGATTAGGGATGTTAGTCTTCCCATATTTCTTCTTAGACATGAGGTTGTATCTATTTGGGTTGTCGGTGGCCTTATCCCCCTTACTCAGCTCGTTTAATTGAATGTCCATGAGAGAATCCTCATATGTTGATTTAGTTAAGTGAGGAGAAGGAGATGCATATTCAAGACAATGGATATATGGGCCAAGGTCTTCCTCCTCCCCATAATCATCTGCAACAAGGTTGTTTTGAAGAGGGGTCTGAATTTTCTGATCATCCCTATCTCTGTTCCAAGGTTCTCTTTGTATAATCTGAGGAGCATTGTTGCTCGACCTCCTGAAGTTGCCTCTTATATCAACATTTTGAGGATTTATGTATGTCTGCTTCCCCTCTAATTCCAACCTTTCCATTCTATATGAAAGTGATTTTAGTAGCTTGGTTACTTCATCCATTTGAGGGGGGAAGGCAGAGGAACTGGAGGTTGAGGCTTCAACTCTTCCCCTTCCTTTGTCTCTATTAGCCTTATTTTTGAGTCGGTCAACTGCCAATACGTTAGACTCTACTTCCAGGGCTACATCTTTCATATGAGCCAAGGAGGTAGTTCTTCTCTCTCTTAACAGGAGGTAGAAGTCAGGGTAAAAAACACTAGCATAGGTAATTTTGGCAGAGGCTTCTCTAGGCTTTATCTCAACATGGATCTTATTGTACATTTTGTTGAATCTTTTGGAGAAGTCAAGGTCATACTCTCTCTCTTTTCTCTTTAGGGATCCAAACTCTGTGATATAATATATGAAGTCCTTTTTATCCCCCCACTGTCTCAAGAAGATATCATTTTAAGCCTCGATCCCATCAATGGATCCAGGGGTCAGGGCCCTGAACCACTTTCTGGTTTCTCCTTCGATACCATGGACAAAAATCCTCATCCACACATCTTCATCTATTATGACATAGTTATCAACATAACTATAGAAAGCTACAAGGTGCTCTTATGTGGTAATATCTCCCTCTCCCTTAAACTTGGGAAACTGCTTAAGGTAGCCATCGACTGGGAGGGCATTAAGAGGTTGAGTCAAAACGAGAGGGGTGTATCTGGCAGCTACTATAGCGTCCATTCTATTTCTGGGGGGATTAGCTCCTGCCATAGGGATGATAGATGGAGGAGAACTAGGGGGGGAAGGGGTTTGAATAGGGGATGTTGGGACTGAGCTTCCGGGAGGAAATGGAAACAACAGAGGATTTGGAGAAAAGGATACATGGCTAGAGGGAAAAAAGTTTTCCCTTTCTTCAAAATCAGTAACTCTAGCAGGAGGAGGGGTAATAAAACCTGGAGTGGGAAAATCTTCCAAGGTCTGGGGTCTAGACTAAGGTACAACATCAGGGGAAATAAGAGTGACAAGGCTTTCTCCTTCCAATCCAAAACCAGGAGGAGAAAACTCAACAGGAACACTCCCAAACTTTAAACTTCGGGAAACTCCAACACACGGTATAATAGGAAAACAAGAAGCAGATATCGGAGTTTCTAAAGGAGGACAGTGAAAATAATCAGAAATACCTGGTTCAACAACAGAAGTACCTTTTCGAGGGGCCTTTCCCTTTCTGATAATTTTCTCAGGGTCAACTTCAAGTGTTGCTAGAGGTAGCTGTGGAGTAGACCTCATGTGTTTGCTTCTAGAAGCCACAAATGAGCCAGTGGATTCACATCAATGGAGTCACCACAGTGGAGTCACCAGGTGCACAACTGCAATCTTAGATGTACTAAGTTCTGATGCACCTTCAAAACTAGTAAGCTGTGTCGTTCAATCCTAGGGAAAATCTTCAATTTCGTCCACGACAACGACGCCATAAATGTTAGCACCAGAAGTCACCTCTGGATTGCGACAGAGGTAAGCCCAATACCCATCAGTTTTATGTCACAGGTTGGTTATACGAGGGTCAAATGGGCGCAGTCTCAAGAAAATATCGTCTTAAGTCATAAAAATTGAACTGATATGGACAAGCAGGTGAGGTCTTGGTTTGATTTCAGCCAATAGGTTGTAGTAAAGTTGAGTAGGAGGAATACTTTGGCGAGAAAATGTAGAGGTCTGCCAAAGACATCAGGTCTTCTAGCAGCCCAGGAGGAAAAACTTAGACACAAGATCTTCTCGAATTCAAGTCTCAAAGGAAATGAAAGAAATTATAACAACACTATGATCAAACTTTCATCATAATGTTGTCACAATAATTCAAGTGAATTAGTCAATCATGAACTCTTTTCGTATGAGAGGAAAACAAGAGGGATCAAGAAAGTTGTCTGTCATTAAACAAGAAATCTTAGATTACAAAGCATAACCAAAGAACCTGAGTGTTCATTAAAACTTTACAAATCGGGAGCTCTGCTCTACCATCGACCATGACAAAATATCAAAACTAACTATTTATACTCAGAACTACTAGCTCTCTTCAAAAGTGTGTTCTATTCATTGCATTCAAGGCTTTGCATCTGCATTTTCCTCTGTCAGTTTGCACTTGCATTCTCTTGTTAGATGCAAGATCAGACTAGTATGGGCTTTACAAGAAAATCCATGGCAGGTGAAATTTCGGCTGACAGTCTACCCTCCACGACAAGATTTTCCATGCTTTCCATTTATGTGGTGAAACAAGGTTTCAACCACCTTCCCCATTTTCATTAACTACTTTCATCGGGATCAGGGCAAGGCCTGACACCCATAAATTTTCCAGGTGAGCTCACGACTCCTTCGAGTCAATTCTGGCGCCTCGAGGCCACATAGATCTTTCTCTGTGACCAACTCAGGTGCTTTGATCTTTTGCGTAGATCCTTTTCCTTTGCCCACGCGACCTCGGTCCACGACCCCGTGCTTATCCCATATGAAATTTTGGGCTTTCTCATTTCGAGAGTTTTCGCTCCCCTTGATTTCAAAATCCCGATGCTCGAAATCGCGAAACTGCCCCTCTGGATCAACGGTCAGATTTTCTTTGAAATTGACGGCCAAGATCATCTCTTCGAACAACCTTAGTCACTCGCTACTTAATAGGAACCTACCCCTGTTTATGGCCTTGCTTCCATATGACCATGGGCCCAACTCTCATGCGTGTCACGATTTTTCACTTTGCGAACTAACGCTGTGCTCCATGCTCAAATCCTCGAGTCGCGAAATCGCGATGTCTTGGATCAGACGCCACACATACCCTTTGATCGGACAACCTAGATGGATATCAACATTTCGGGACCTTGGGCCATCGACATTTCGGGACTTGGGATATTAGGACCTGTCACTTGAGTTTTCCCTAAATGACTTTCTCCACAGCTCGGATCTGGTGCCACACGTCCTGTTGGATCGAACGAATCTTGCTGATTTCGGGTTTCGGGGATTCATATCTTTGACAAGCAACTTCAACAACTTTATGAATTCCCTATTCCTATGCTTATAACTTGCCGCTGATCTCTGAACTTTGAAATGAAATTTTCTCTGCCAATATGAACTTGCTCCCTCGCTTGATTCAAGTCCATATCATACCACTTTAAATGTTGCGTTTGTGCTTATGGATGCGGCCTCTGTAAACAAATACTTGGATGACTGGCTGAGGGATAGGGAATGCAAAAGGATCAGTGACAAAGACAAGGATATAGAAGCGATCGACCTCAGAGAAAAAAAAAAGACTTAGGGTTGAGACCTCTCAGGAAGACAAAAGAAGAAAACTATAAGCCGAAAGGAAAAACCTTACGATTGGGTCTGCAAGAGGAGGAGAGACAGGAAAAAATACAGACTTACGTAGAAACCACAAACTCCTAAGTCTTTGACAAGATTACGTAATAACAAGAAGGATCATAGTCCAACAGATATAACAGTGGTGGAGTTGTTGAGATCAGTCTCCAAGTGTGAGATTTTTGGTTGTGGAGCCTAATTATCTTCCTGATTCATAGGTATTTTTTTTTAGCCGTGTTTATACCCCATGAATACCGTACACCCCTCCACGCAGTGGGGGATTTCCCCCCATATGGGGTCTGGGGGGCTCATCCCCCCAACTAGGGGGTTCGAGGGCGAAGCCCCCGAAGGAAATATTGCCTTGTAAATGTATATCGTAATTTCATAGTAAATCTGGATGATTCATTATAAGGTTGCATATTTGACGATAGAAGATATGTTAGGGTTTTTTTCCCTAGAAGGAAACCCTCTTTTATGAGGGAAATCTGTTGTGGCTATGAATCATTGCAAATATTGTATTCTGAGAGATGATACTTTGAGAGAAAGAAAAGGAAGTTACAACGAGTCTGTTGTAGGTTGTATCCCTTCATTTGATGGATAATATAAAGGAAGGACCTGGCAATTTCTTTGGTGGACGTAGCCCACACTGGGTGAACCGCGTATATCTATGTCTCTATTGTATTGTGTATCTTCTATGTTTTATTTCCGCATTTTATTTTATTTTATTGCTCCACGATCCTGTTTTTCTAACATAGCCTAGGCCATTTGAAGGTTTTCTTTAAAATTTTGAAAAGTTTCTTTAGTCTTTTCCATATGTGAGTCTATTTCTTGTGCTTTAGAATGGTCCTACAAAAAGGATGTGATAAAAGAATCACAAGGGCTTCACCTTGTTGACCAATATATTATCACGTTCATTCATAAAGGAGGTTTTTAAATTGTCAAAAATCAAGTCAATATGTTGTAGGTATTTGGGGGGGGCGGGTAGGGGGGGATGTGAGGTACGAGGGGTTTATAAGTGTTGGGGTGTATAAAAATGGGTATATATTAAAAATATGTGATATCTAGTAAAAATAAGGTTTTTATTTATTTATTGGAAAGATGTGTTGGGAGGGGGCTTCAACAAAAGGATTTTGGTAGGTATTTATCAATATCTAGTGAAATTAGGGGTATTCTTTAATATCCCACAAGCACATGTGTTATTTCATAGGTTCAAGGAATCAAGACGTCAAGATAAGAAGTTGAATATCTATAAAGAACTTTAAATGGAGATATATTAGTAAATGTGTGATAGCTAGTATATACCACCATTCTTCTAGAGGAAGTGACTTGACCCATTGAGATTGCTTGTCTAAATAATAGAAACAAATATGACCCTTTATATTGGACCATATATTTGTGGATGATATGTTATACTCATAGCTTGTGTTCTTCCCCTTAACTTCCATAACTCTTTCCAAAAATTTCTTGTGAATTTGGGATCTATGCCACTTACTATTACCTTAGAAAATCCATGAAGCCTATGAATTTCTTTCATGAACACTCCCACCACTTGTCTTGTAGTATATGTACTTTGAATTCCACGAAAATGTGCATATTTTTTGAGTCTATCCATGACCATGAAAATGAAATCCTTACCTTGTGATATTGGTAAACCTGTAATAAATTCCATTGATATATCTTCCCATATTTGATTAGGTATGTGTAAAGGTTGAAGCAACCTTGGAGCCTTGATTGTTTCTCCTTTATTTCTTTGGTGTACCTGGCATTCTCTTACAAATTTTTGAATATATTTCTTCATTCCTTCCCCAAAAAATTATTTTTTGATCCTTTTGTTATGTTTTAAGGAAACGTGAATGTCCTTCCATTAAAGAGTTATGATACTTCCTTAATATTTATTGTTTCAAATTTGATTGAGGGAATAAGAATATTCAACCCTTGCACCAAAGGATATATCTTTTCCACTCCCAATATTCCATAGAGATCTTTCCTTCTTTCAGACATTGTATTTGTTGTCTAGTACTATTGTCTTCTTGCCACTCATGGCGATCTTTTTCTACCCAGAAAAGGAATGGAAAATGTAATCTAATATAAAATGGAGGTTTATTCTATTCTATAAAGGGCATCTAATACCACATTGTCCTTCCATTTTTTGTGGATTATTTCAAAATCAAACCCTTGAATTTTTTCTATTGATTTTTGTTGCTCTTCTAATGACAATCTTTGTTCCAAAAAGTACTTTAGGTTGTCATGGTTTGCCTTAACTTTGAAAGGCCTCCCAATGAGATATTATCTCCATTTTTTTATTGCATGTAAAATTGCTGCCATTTATTTCTCAGATGTAGATTTCACTAAGTCTTTTCCCTTGAATTGTTTACTTTCAAAAGCTATCGGTGTCCCTTCTTGCTCCAATTCCTTGTCTTGATGCATCACATTCAATTATGAATTCTTTACAAAAATTAGGTGTTTCCATTACTGGTGTAGAAGACATAACATCCTTTATGAGTGAGAATGCCAAGATAGCTTCTTCATCCCATACAAATGAATTTTTATTCAAGAGATATTTGAATGTTCCTGGAATGCATGGACAATTCTTAACAAATTTCCTATAATATCTTGTAAGACGTAAAAGTACTTTGATACTCTTGATGTTATTAGGAATGAACCAATTTGTGATATCTTGAATCTTTTTAGGGTCCAACTTGATCCCTTCCCATGAAACAATATTCCCTAAATACTCTATTTCTTGTTTCCCAAAATAAGATTTGGACCTTTTACATATAATTGATTGTTCTCAAGAATTTGTAGGACATGTTTAATGTTTTCTTTCCATGATTTTCTATAGATAAGTATATCATCAAAGAAAATGAACACAAACTTTCTAAGATGAGGTAAACAAATTGTTCATAAGGCTCTAAAATGTAGGAGCATTAATCAACCCAAAAGGCATGACCAAGAGTTCATAGTTCCCTTCATGCATTCTAAAAGATGTTTTGTGAATGTCTTATTCTCTTAATATGAGTTGTTGGTATCCCGATTCTAGATATAACTTTGTGAAATAAGCCACACCATGAAAATATTCTAATAATAACTCATCAATATTTGGAATAAGGAATTTATCCTTGATGGTGATTTTGTTTAGATCTTTGTAATAAAGACACATCATCCAAGCAATATCTTTTATTCTCACCATCATTACTAGGGATGAAAAGGAACTCTTAGCTTGCTTGGTTGAATAATACCCACTTCCAACATGTCTTGTACTGTTTTCCCAAACTCCCTTTTTTGTTGATGTGGATATATATAATGTCTTTTATTAGAAGTAGTTTGGACAAGTATGAGTTCAATTTGGTGTTCATGATCTCTAGATGGAGGTGTTTCCTTATGAATTACTTGGAAGATCTTATGGTGCTTTTCCAAGGTACCTTTTAATTCTTCTAGCATATTGTCATATTCTTTCTTCACTTTCATGGAACAAAGTTTATCCATAACTCCACTACTACCCTTTTTACGATCTTTTCCATTCTAAGAGAGCTAATGACTTGAGAGGGCACATATGTTAACCCTTTGAGTTCATATTGAATTCCTTCGATTTCAAATTATGAATAATTCATTATAGTTTGTAGAAACCGTACCCAATGTTCTCAACCATTAAATCCTCATAACAACTACTCCTTTAATAGGAATACATAAATTTGGCTTGATAAGTTATATTCTACCATACTAACTTTAATGTCATGGAATTTTCCTCCACAATAAATACTTCCCCAATTAGCAACCAAATCCTGAAAGTTTGTCATTGGATACACAAAACAACTAAGGTGCTCTACTAATATTTTATCAATGAAGTTATATGGGTACTAACTGAATCAATAAGTACTATGACATTTTTCTTCTTAATGTATCATGCAATCTTAAGGGTTCGAGGTGCTGAAGAACCTGCCGATGGATGGATAGATATTTCACACATGTCTAAATCTATGTCATGAAAAAATTGTACATCATTTTTTTTCTCTTTTAAGTTCACAAACTATTCCTCACCCATTTTTGTGAATGCCTCTACTTACTCCTCATCATTATTTTCCAAGGTGAAGAATTTTGTTTCTTGACATCTATGCCATTTGGACCATTTGCTATGACAACCAAAAGAATATTCCTTTTTCCCTTCTTTCATCCATCTCCTTCTATGAATTCCGAGTAGGTTGAGGTAGGTTTTCCCTATGAGGCACAAATCTATGTTTGCTTCCTACATATGTTATAGTGGTAGACTTGTTTGTAGCCCTATTCTTGTCTTGAATATTGAGCATATTGCATAGCTTCCATAACATTTTCAAGATGTTTTAAGAAAATATTATGTTTAATGTCTTGCTTTAATCCACCCATGTAAGGTTCCAACAAATGTTGGCCATTTATGTGATTCATGCTCGTGGTCAATACCTAAGATTCTGAAATTTACCATATTGTGTTTTTAGGTCTCTTACAAACAAAACCCAAGCATATGGATAAGAATGAGGCTTCCTTTCAACTACCCATTGATATCACTAATAAGGTTTTGTCTCAAAGTACAAATTTGCTAAGGAAATCCTTTTCTTATCATCCCTAATATTATGCAATTCAATGTATAGATCTATTTGGTTTACCCATGTAAAGGTATGTGTTGCATCAGACTTCCTTAATTTAATCAAGGGAAAGTGGATACCCTTAGGAACCCATCTATGATTAGCTCCAATATTAGAGTTAAATCATCTTGGTATATGCTTACTGATGTAAGGTTATTCAAGGATAATCAAATTGAGTATTGTCTTTATTTTCATGAGTTCCTTGGGTCACATTATCACTTTTAGAGAGCCTCTCATCTATGGTATATATGAGCATGGATTCTAAGGAACTCTGTAATTTTCATGTCTGATAATCCACATTCTTTATATTTTCAAATGCATAAAATAAACTTGTTTCACTATCAGATTATCCAATTCCTTAACTAGGTTCCACAATTTAGATACTTGCTCCTAATTTTCTTCACTTTCTTCATAAATCATGGATGAGCTCTCTAGAGGTTTAGTAGGTGTTGAATTTTTTATAACAGATCTTTGCATGTGAACCCAATAATATTTACTAGAGCTATCCTCTATTTTCTATCTACCACACCTTTTGAATCTCCTCAAAAAAATATTCCAATAAAAAATTATGCAAGTTTCAAGTGAACATACCTTAAAAACCCTGATTTGTTAGCTGACATTCCACCTAATGTAACTATGATATTTATGAACCTATAACTATGAAATTTTGGCTTGTAGTATCCTAATATGTCTTCCCTACAATGCCATAAGTTGGAACAAATTCATGTCTGGAAATAGAAATTTATGGTAACTTTCCCAAAACTTATTGATTTTTTCCTTTTCAAGAGAGCAAGATTGTATGGCCCAACACATGTCCACTTTTTTCGATCTACTTCTAAAATTTTGACCGGAAACACAAGGGTCTATTTTCTATCCAATGCAACTAGTGACAGTCAATTTGGAGCTTGCCATAATCAAATATGTTATTTTCCCCATGGAAACCTATTTGAGACTAGTTATAGGATTAGTAAAAAGACCCTAAATTCCACAGTTTATAAATTTGAACTTATAGCGAACAAAAAATTGAAATTTTTTTCACAACTACTTCGATATGTCTTCAGAACTCCCTCAAAAAATGTTTATTTGAAACTTCCTAGAAAAACTGTTATAGCGAAAATGGTAGGATGACCCATTTTGAATGAACCAAACCAAGGATCGTAAGCTCTTTAACCAAATTTTATGAACCAAATTCCCCAAATAGCATAAAAATATAAAGAAGAAGTACTAACTCCATGCCTTTAGAATGATAGAGATTCGATGAATAAGAATCTACTTCAAGGGGGAAACCTTCCTTTACAATATATCCAATGCACAAGACAAGATGCATATACTAATGAATCTCCTTATTAAAATAAGAGATAAAGTGAGCATGAAGTAATGTACCACTAAGACCACCTAACCATAACTAATATACTAATAATGAATGAGGGTTAGGGCCTTAACAATAACCTTTATACTATGTTTGTAGAAAATAAAGATGCATTTTTTTAGATTTATTATCCAACTTGTATTCTCCCTTGGAACATACACATATGCATTATAACCAAAATATTTGAGATGTTTAAGAGGGTATTTTACTAGTCCATCCCTCATACTGATTTTTATGAACCAACACTGATGTAAGTGATTGTTTTACCAATTAACATGAAATATCCACTGCCTCTACCCAGAACTTATGTGCTAACCTTGCACCATTAGGCATACTCATTTTTCTTTTGCATCAATGTCTTGATCATTCTTTATACAACTCCATTCTATTGAGGTGTGTTTGGAGTTTTATTTTACCTCATTATTCCAAAATTTTACAGAATTCCTCAAACTCATCCAACAAAACTCTCCACCATTATCCGTCCTTCATGCCTTTATTTTCTTCTTTATCTGACTTTCTACTAGAGCCTTATACTTTTTAAATTTACTAAAAACCCCTTGTTTCTTTTGGAGGAAATATATCCGTGTTTCCATTGATAAATCATCTATGAATGAAACATAACACATAAATTTACCTAGTGGTGGAACACACACACGTTTAAACATATTATTGTGTATCAACTCCAAGACTCCTTTTCCTCTTGTAGTACTATATGGGAATCTTACTCAATTTTTTTACCATATATACAATGTTCACAAAAATTAAAATATAATGAGAAATCAAACATAACTTTAACCATACCCTTTCCATGTACTTGAAGGCCATTCTCCCCAATATGTCCTAACCTCTTATGCCATATCATTATCTTCTCTCCAGGGATAATAGGGAACCTATATTATTCCTTTTTACCTTTAGGAACTAAAAAAATAGTTACACCCATAAGTAATAGTGCTTACCAACAATTTGTACTAATATCCAATCTAAACTCCCTTCAACAACACCATTGTTCCTCAAACCATCTTGTAGGTTTCTAGTGAACTCTAGAATTTGCAAAACCCCATGGAAAGTTCTAATCCTTCCATATTTTAGTGGCAACTTAACTCTTTTGATTCATATGATTTTGGTTGTCAATTCATATCCTAGGGAAACATCACCTCCATTATACTTTTCATATTCACAAAACCACTCCCTATGAAGAGTCATATGAAATGAATAACTTGAGATGAACAACCATATATCATGATTTGAATGTGTACTTGTATATGCCAAGTATGCATCTCCTCCTTATGAGGTCTTCCCTTTTTTGGAAGGAACATCATCATATTTGTTTCCTTTATCAACATTTTTAGATCTACAATCCTTCTTATAATTCCCAACTTTACTACATCTCTAACATTTGCCTAAAGTTTATCCTGGAGATTTATATCTACCTCTATATTTAGATCTCCAACCCAAAGACTTATTTCTATTTCTATATTGAGGATGCACTCATATAGACAAGGTATCCTTACTCTAACTATCCATGGTATTCCACCTCATTTCTTATGATAGCAAGGATGCAAACATGTCATCGAAATTTAATGTGGTTGCATTACTCCCAATAGCAACAAACAAACTATCCCATGAATCTGGTAAAGAACACAACAAAAGAATGCACTTATCTTTGTCAAAAAGTTTAATTATATCAACAAATGACAACTAACACACCATGGTTTTAAAGGAAATGAGATGCTCTATCACAAAATCATCGTCATCCATCCTCAAGAGGTAGAAATTATTTCATAGGAAAAGTTTGTTTACAAGGGAGTTAGGCTAATACAAAGTCCCTAACTTATCCCATAATGCTTTTCCTATGGATTCTATTGAGAAATTCAGTAACACTAAATTTTAAATACATAACCTCATCATACTATTTTCCTTCCTACCAAAATGTTTCCAATATGTCATCGACATACTCATAGGTACAATACTGAGGTTGACAATGACCCACTATTCTTTATCTACAAGAAGGTGTTCCATCTTGAGCTTCCATAGCTTAAAGGTCCGATCATTAAATTTCCCAATCTCTATTATATAACTACTCACCATTATCTTTCACACAAGAATCATCGACACATAGCTCCCACTGAAACCATGTTTATCACATACCTAAGATAAATTTCTCTATTAATAACAAGCTAAACCCTTAAAAATAAAGGTATCTCCCTAATGCTAATAACCTCACTTGGATACCAACTATAATTTTTAAGCATTTACAAATGAAACAATGAATATAGATTCTTAAGGAAATAAAAATTAAACAATTGCACACACACAATGTACATAGAGATTTACCTTGGAAACCCTTAACCGAGAAACCAACAAACTAGAACCGCACCTCTCTCTTTTCCATTGTATTAAGTTCCTAGTTCAAAACACAATGTTTATGCGTTCCATGACATCCAAAACCCTAGATTGCTAACCCAAATTAGCTTACAACCCTAATACCTTAATTGGGATTAGATTACAATGTGTTGAATCCCTAATCCCTAATTCCTTGATTGGATTAGATTACAACCCTAATCCCTTAACCCCAACTAATTCTTGTGGATGTGTTTATAATCCATATGCTACAACTAACACCCCATGCATGAATGCATAGTCTAAATGAAAATAATATAGCACATCTCCATCAATGTTCTGGATAACAAGTAAGCCCACTCTTTAGGAAAGGTAGTCATATCTTCTCATCCAAAAATTATGTTAAGAATATAAACTAGTGTTTGATGTATTCCACCACATAAGTTATGTATGTCATATGTGTCCCTAACATCAATGGTGTCTAGCCACTTTTGTGGACATTGAAATATGAAGTCATCGTTTTTAGCGAGTTTAGTATAGATGTTGCTTTATGTCTAGATAATGAAAATGTTGGGAATTTTGAACACTATGTATTGTTGAGGTGTTGACCAGAATGGTAATCCCATTTCTGGTGTTCATGAGGAAATTATTATTGGGATAATAAATTTGTGTGACCTAATGGATCAAGTATACCTTAGAAATGAAATAAATATGGTATATATGCGAGAGATCATAAGTTTGTCTACTTGTACAAACTTCATTTTATTTATGATGGTCTTATACCATTTTTTTTTATCATCAATGGTATAATTTGTATCCATAATTTCCTTAGAGGGATACTTTGGGATTGTAATTGTTCTTCCTATATCACTCTAGTGAGGTTCACACCATGTACTCCATGCCTTGGTTCATCCTCACTTGTGAAAACAACTTTACTCTTAGAGTGAAATGTGCACAAATGTGCCTTCACAAAACTTTAATACTCATCTACTGGTCTCACATTAATGGTGAGTGTTTGGGTAGTTAAGGATTTATACTTCAACAATGTCACACATGCAACGATTGAATTGCATTTTTTTTATTAACCAAAATCAATATATTTATGTTGTGCCATAAGGTTAACCAATTATTGAACCTTAGCTTTCACACATTAAAATTGTCCTTGCAATGTACCCTGATATCATGGCTAAATAGATTTGAATTTTGACTTTGGCTAGCTGATCAATATTTTGGCTTTGATTTGGCCCTTTGATTACTCATGCACTTTCTATTGGTTGGAAACATGGCTCCAATTGATGGCTTCTTCCAAGTGTAACATTTGGTGACAATCCCAAGATTCAGTATATGGTAGCATTATGAATTACCTTCTATACACTTTAGCTATTGCTACTTCCGGGGTCTTCCCAAGGGTGGATCCAAATAGCACTCACAATTTCTTTCTATATGTTGGTGTGTTGCACATCAAATGGATAATTTTAGCAAAAAATGAAAGGGGTCATCCAATGATGGCCTCTCTGTCTAGTCCTTTTTGTGATCATGCATAACCCTCAAAGCATCTTCTATTGGGTTTCAAAGGTCCTCATGCATGTTTCTAATGCATTCTTCCAAGATTTTTCTAAGGGTGGTCCCATCAATTCCTAGTCACCCATGACCATTTTTCTTTAGAGTCAACATGGTTGGAAGTCCACCATGGATGGAGTTGATGTCTCAATGCTCTAATGATTTGTTTTGCTTGTACACTTTGAAGAGTAAGTGGCATTTCTCCTTAGTCGTTCATCAAAATTTAGATGTGTTGATTAACATCCGATCCCTATCGATTTATGAACATTGCAACTCTTGCATTAATACTTGGGTGGTTTAATACCCATCTAACCCCTATGCATTTGCATCTCCTACTAAACATTCCATAAATAGGAATTTGTAGTGAGAAAAATCAACATAGTTGTGTACATAACTTTCTTATTGACTTCTACATCAAGAATTGGGCTCTACTCTATATGTGGGCCTATGAACATCACCATCCATTGTCCAGGTCATGAGAATACCTCTAACAGGTGAATATTCAATTATTGAAACATTTCAATTTGTAAATTTTCACATGATTAATATAAGGTAACCTTTCCAAGGTTTCTTGTTTAGTGGACATAGTGACATAAACCTTGGATAACTTGTATGGTCTCTACCATCCATAGGTGATTCTTTCGACCTTATCCTTCTTATCACTATCATACAAAAGCACCAATTATCCTCCTTC